>MU183513.1:0-81035 GCA_016904865.1 Pissodes strobi | reverse complement strand
TTGAGGGGTAGTGTTGGAATCGGTGCAGTACCATACCAACTAAAACATCCAGGTAATGCCGACTTGTGCGTGGACCCCTCTAGGGGATCATCTGCTGCACGTCGGTTAAGGACTTCCGGGATCTGATCCTATTAAGTCCTAATCGTCATAAAGCTCTCAGACATCACTTGCGGTTACTGGTCCGCGCATCTCTAATACATTGTGTCATCTCGTGTTTGCTGTTTATCCAATTAGACTTCTGGGTCTATTGTGCTTGGCCCATCTCCTGGTCCCTGGGTCGTCTGGGTGATAGTTGATCACTTCTCTCAAGTCTTCATCAGCATGGTTTTCTGCCTTTAGGAATACGCGCCTGGCCTTTTCGACTATAAAGTCTGGTAAAGGCTGCCACTGTAGGTCTTGTTGCAGGTCAGCATTTCGGACGAACCAAGGTGCGCCGACTGCTCTCCTGATTAGTACGTTCTCAGTACTCGTTAGCAATTTAATGCTTGATTTTGCTGCGTATCCCCAGGCTGTTGAGCCATACGTCAGTTGACTTCTCGCTATCGACTTGATCATGGTGAGTTTTGTCTTCAATGCCATTTGGCTATTCCTCCCGATCAGGGGATTTAGCATGGCCATTGCTCTTTTTGTTTTGTCCCTAGCAGCTCGGATGTGCCTTTTCCATGTTAGGCCACGGTCCAGGTATACTCCGAGGTACTTGACTTCGTCGCTCCAAGGAATGTTGATGTTGTTGATCCTTATTTGGGGTCCTGCAGCCTTTCTCCTTCTTTGAAGGAGTATGGTTTGCGTTTTCCTCTCGTTGACTTTGATCTTCCATTTGATCATCCAGTCAGTTATTTCATCTGTGGCTCTTTGCAGCACAGTGCTTATCCTCGCGGTGTTGTTATGCGTATATTGTATCATTGTATCGTCAGCATACAATGATACCTGCGCGTCTTCGATCGTTGGTATATCGTGGGTGAATACCGAGTACAGGGCCGGTCCCAGGGCTGAGCCCTGCGGTACTCCTGCCTCAAGCATTCTAGTCCCAGATGTCTTGTCCTTCACTCTCACGTGGAATCTTCTGTTAGTCAGGTAGCTTTTGATGATCTTGATCATTCTAGGAGAGTAGCCTCCTACAATCATCTTGTAGTACAGCCCCTGATGCCATACTCTGTCGAACGCTCTTTCTACGTCTAGAAAGATCGCTCCTGTCGCTTTCCCGCAGTTGAATCCCTTGGTGATGTGTTCTACTACTTTGAGCAGTAGTAGTTCTGCTGAGTGGTCTGCCCTGAATCCATATTGGATGCTGGGGATTGTGTCCTGCTCCATTGATTCATTATTGAGTCTTTTTAGAATGATCCTTTCCGCCACCTTGCTAACAGCTGAGAGGAGGCTGATAGGCCTGTAGCTTGCAGGATTGATCTTATCCTTACCCGGTTTGGGTATCACTATCACCTCAGCCTCCTTCCACCTGTTTGGGAAGTGTCCGAGTCTCATCATCGCGTTGATGATGTTGACGGTTGCTGTTATGGCCTTCCTCGGTAGCTTTTTGAGCATTTTGTTTGTTATTCCGTCTTCTCCTGGTGCTTTCTTTGTTTTCAGCCTCTTTATGATGCCCGCAACCTCAGCTGGTGAGGTCGGAACATCACATCTAGGCCGAATTTGTCTCTGCTCGTGGCGCCTGACTGTTTCCTGTACGTCCTCGCGGTGTTCTTCATCCTCGTCAGGATGTACGTTGAGCCTGCCTTGGTTCTGCACGGTTTCGGCGAGTAGCTCTGCCTTGTCCACGTCCGCATAGACCAGGCCTCCTGCCCCGCTTAAGGGCGGGATAAGAGTCCTGGGATTGCGGAGTGCCCTCTGCATCTGCCAGGCTGTGTTCTGGGGATTCAGTTCCCTGAGCTTACGTTGCCAGGATTCGTCTCTATGCACTTTGAGCATTTCTTTCAGAGCGCCGCTGTGCTGATTCAGCGTGACTCTGTCGTTGTCTCTGCCGGTTCTTGCATAAACTCGCCTGAGTCTCCTATTCTCTCGGATCATGTTCTTGATCTCGTCAGAGAGATCATCATGTCTTCGAGTGTTGGATAGGTCTTCTACAGCAGTACTAGAGTTGAAGGCTTGGATGATGTTGTTTTCCAGGTGTTCCACTTCAGCTTCTAGCTGCTGGGCGTTGTTTATTCGTCCAATTCGGGTGTTGTCTCTAATCAGGTTCTGGTATCTAAACCAGTTGGTATTTTTCCTCGTTCTCAGGTTGGTTCTTGCCAGTCTAAGATTGATGCACAGCATTATAGGGTTGTGATCTGATGTCCCTTCCACTATGGTTTCTATCTCCGTGTCGAATCGCACGTTTTTGAGAAGTGCTATGTCCAGGATTTCGGGCCTTCCCGCACCCCTGGGTAGGAATGTGGGCTGGTCCGGTCCTAGAACATCTACATCTCTGTCTTCACAATATTGTGCCAATCTTTGACCGTTCCTGTTTGTCCTGGAACTGTTCCACTGCGGATGTTTGCAGTTCAGGTCCCCAATGATGATCTTGGGTCTTGGGTCTCGAGTTAGCTCCTCTATGTCCTCTTCATGTATCAGATCTTGGGGCGGAAGATAAACCGAGGTTATCTTGATCTCTCCACGTCTCGTAGAGACTCTTATGGAGACCGCCTCAATTTCTGAGTCCATTTCGATTCCTAGGTTGGTATGCTCTATCTCGTTGTTTACAACTAGAGCAACCCCGCCTCCTGCAGGGTTAACTCTGTCGTGTCGGTAGATGGAATATCCTGGTAGTGAGAAGTTTATCGATCTGTCAATCCTGGTCTCTTGCAAGGCCAGGACCGCCGGATTATGCCGTTGCAGAAGTTCTTGGACTTCTGTCCTGCGGCGTCTAATGCCGTTGATGTTCCACGACATAATTATGAGGCGACCGATATCTTCACTGTCCATTCATTGCTTTGAAGGCTTCCTGTACCATCTTTTGTAGTAGTGGCACCATCATCGCCATGACCTGATCTTGGATCATGCTTTTTATTGGTGCCATGGTCTCTGTGGCTGGCACTTCTTCTTTCTTGTTGTTGTTTTTGTTGTTTTTGCTGTCGTTTTTGTTGTCCGCCGGTTTGGGCGGAGCTTGTGGTTTCGCCTGCGGATTGCTTCCTGCAGGTTTCTGTGAAGGGTTGCGGCCCGCTGGTCTAGGCCTAGTGGTCGCCGCCTGCCCTTGTGTTCTGGATGTCCTCACTTGTTGGGTTTGAGTCTTCTTAGGGAACTTTTCGCATCCCTTATAATTGGCAGGGTGGTCCTTGCCGCAGTTTGCGCATTTCGCATTCTTCACTCCCTGTTCCCTGGGGACTGGGCATTCCTTCGCTTGATGTTTTTCTCCACATCTTACGCAGATGTGGGGGAAACAACATCCTCCTTGGGTGTGTCCGAACTTTTGGCAGCGGTAGCACTGCCTCGGACCTTCTTGTTTTATGTACTTTTCTACTCTCACGAGTGTACTGTATACATATCTTAGTTTGAAGATTTCACTGCTCTTGGTTTTCACCAAGAACAGCGGCATCTTCTTCTGGTTTCTTCTGCTCTTCATCTGGGCTACCTCGACTTCTTTGTAGCCCATTTCTTGAAGGTCTGCCTTCAAGTATCCTTCGTCGGTGTTGAGTGGTAATCCCCTGATTACCACGTGTATCTTTTTGTCCTCAGGCAGCTGGTACGTGAAGAATGCCCTTTCCTGTCCCTTGAGGAGGTTGGTGAGAGCCCTGTAGTCGGCGATGGTCTTTGTATAGACCTGCATATTTTGTCCCCTCGTCTTAGCGTAGTGGATCTCTATATTCTTCGCCTGCAGGGTTTGTAGGAGTTGCCTCCAGTCTTCGTTCCCCTCTACTGTGATAGGGGGGATAATGTCCTTGGCTGCTGGCTTCTTAGCTAGACTAGCGTAGGATGAGGTCTGCTCTTCCGTTGCTATTTCCATCTCTTCAGTATTCTTCTTTGACGCTTCTTGGTGCGTCCTTTTTGGCGGCTGGCTTGCTTCGCGCTCCTCGGAGCTGTCGCGGCTCCTAGCCTGTCGTTTCCTGGTTTCATGTTGACCAGTTGTAGGGGGAGTGTCTGCTGCAGGGGGGGCTACTGCGGGTGGGGTTACCGCTGGGGGGTCAGCTTTCCTGACTTGAGTTTGTGACTCGAACAGCTTTTCGAGTCTTGCCAATCTCGCTTGAGTTTCCTCCTTTTCCTGTTTTTGGCGGTTCCTGTCCTCGATCAGGATTTCGTAGGCTCTCAGAAGTTCTTTGAGCTTGGCGTCGCTAGTGGCTTTGGCAGTCCTTGCTCGGTCTGTCTCTGCCTTTGCTTTGGCTAGTCGTCTTGCCGCTCTGGTTGATCCTGAGCGTCCTGATGTTTCAGAGCAGTCGCTTTCGCTGCTGTTGTCGTCATCTTGGGTTGGTTTTTTCACGTTTTTCACTTCACTGTTTCTAGCACTACTACTATTCCCAGCCAGCGCTTTGGGCACCCCCTTTGACGAGGGAAAGGCCGGGAATTCACTACTATCACTAATGCCAGCCATAGGGCTGGCGCTACTTTGCCTTAATAAATTGGAATCTATCTCTACTCTTAGGAAATTTTCATTTGTAAATAATAAAGTTTTGTCACTCACCTGATTTGTATTCTTCTTGACCATATTCGTCTCCTTATCCTCTGGAAGGCTATTGCCTGAGCAATGCTCCGTCTAACCTGCACCCCTTGCTCTGGCAGCAAGGGGTTACATATCTTCTTGAACTTCGCTCGGGCCTTAATCCTCCGTCGTGGTTTTCTGTATTTTCGCCTGGCACGGCACTTGTCGTCACTATACTTGACCTAAGTCGCTCGTTTCCGCTAGGGAAATCTAAAGTCGCACTGTTAAGCGCTAATCGTCTCCCGTAGATGTTCTCTCATCCACAGTTGAACTCACTATGATGCCGCGGTTTTGTTTATGTCGTCTTATATAGTAAGACCAGGTCCCTTAGCAAGCCCCTCCCCCTTGTCCGAACAATGGTGGGAGGAGTCTGCCTCTGGACTAGTCATCTCGCTGGGTATACTCGAGAGTTTTGGTTGCACTTCTGTGCTCCTGTTACTTACTCTTTTTTGTGCTCGAGTTTTTCACTGAAAAAGGGCTTTATTGGACATTATACGAATATGATATATACATTATATTTACATTTTTATGTTCATGGTGGTTCCAATTCTTTGTAATAGAGCATGGTGTTTCTGTATATGGGTCCGTGTCGAGGGATGTTCTGCGGATCAAACCTTATATCTGCGATCCGCGCCGTCAATGGCGATCCTTTTATGCCGAACTCGAAGAATTTGCTTGCTGTGCGATCTATGAACTGATCTATATATTCCATGTTTGTCATCGCATGCAAATCTTCGGTTCGGACATGATCAAAGACCGTCAGTGACAACGCCGATCTCAGATATCTGTTTTGTATAGTTTGAATTTTCTTTATGTGTGTTTTAGCCGCAGAGCACCACACTGGGAGCCCATATAGCAATGCCGGTCGTATTATTGCTTTGTAAACAGTTAACTTGTTTGCAGGACTTAAATATGATCGCGTGGCTATCAGTGTGTTTAAACTTTTGCGTATAATCGCATTTTTGGACCGAACCGCGGCAATATGCTTAGCGAAGCTCAACCTTTTGGCAAAGACAATGCCCAAGTACTTCACACTTTCACTGGGTGTTATTTCAGTGTCATTTATGATCAACGGAGTCATTTCCGTATCTTTCCTCTTACGTGTGAAGAGCCCAAGCTCTGTCTTTGGTGCGTTTAAGCTTATTTTCCATTGTTCGAAATATGGAAGTATGAGTTCCATATGTCGTTCAAGGTTTAATTTGGCCTGCTGTGCGATCGACGATTGCGTATATATCGCATTGTCGTCCGCATAGAAGGCACCAGAGTTCAGGGGATGAGACGGATAGTCAGCTATATAATGACTAAAGAGCTGAGGTGAAAGTACTGTTCCTTGTGGTACACCAGACATGATGCGCCTTTCTGTGGATTCACGGTCTTGGATTTTCACAGAAAAAGTGCGATTTTCCAAATAAGACACGATAAAGGCTCCGAGGTGCAATGGAAACCCATGTGTTACAAATAATTTGTACACTAAACCATCGTGCCAGACTCGGTCAAAAGCCTTCTCTATGTCTAGCAACAGCAACGCAGTGTGCTTGTTCTCATTGAAGCCATTTGTGATGTCCTGCGCTATTTTCGCCGCGAGCATAGCGGTGCTATGTCCGCGGCGAAAACCGAATTGCTCCGGTGGCAGAATGCGTAACATTTCAACCGCGCCGCTGATTCTAGACAAGAGAAGTTTCTCTGTTACTTTTCCAAGGGTATCTAAAAGTGATATAGGCCGATACGAAGCTGGAAGCTTCGGATCTTTATTCGGCTTAGGAAACAGTACAATCACGGCTCTTTTCCAGGGAGAGGGAAAGTGCTGAAGGCGGATAGTTGCATTGGCAATATGCATTAGGTGAACGATGGCTTTATTCGCTAAATTCTTTAGAAGAATGTATGGAATGCCATCGGGGCCAGGAGCTTTATTCTTAGGTAGATAGCAGAGCGTTTTTCGAATCTCATTCGGCGTTATGCGGAGCTTTTCTAGTGCTGGCGGAGGGATAGGATACTTCCTGTTCGTAAACAGGCGTGCTGTGTGTGTAACTTGCTCATGGAAGGGAGTGACGTCTGGCGACTCTCCATAGACGCTCTCTAGGTGGTCCGCGAAGGCCTCCGCTTTCTCACGGTTTTCATAGTAGGTATTACCTTGGAAATGAATTTCCGGGTAATTCACGGGGCCTCCTCGGACTCGCCTAGCGAGCTTCCATACAGAGCCGTCCTCTCTGTTTATTGAGTTAACATACGTCATCCATTTGCTATTACGAAAGTCACGGATTTGCGTCCGTATCTCCTCTGTCAACGCTGAGATACGAAGTCTATCGACTCGAGCTCTATTTCTCTGCCATCTCCTTCGAATACGGTTTCGGAAGGAGATTATGTTTAGGATAGGATCAGGGAGGTGTTCTGTGAATGCTTGCTTTTCGACAAGCGGACACATGGCGTCTCTGACGTGCTGGATGTTGTTGACAAGGGTTCGGACTTCATTTTCAAGTTCAGGGATGCCATCTATTTGCCTCGGAATAACTGTAGCCTCGTTCATCCTTCGTCTGAACTCCTGCCAATCTAGATTTCGGTATGATCGTACGGTTTCGCGCGTAGGCGGTGGGCCACCTCGCAACCCAATCTCTATTGGCAGGTGATCAGAATTTAGGATATTCAACTCTCGAAGCTGCGTGTAACCAGCTACTCTCCGGGAAATAGCGACATCCAAGAACGAGGAGGTAAGATAATTTGCCGCGTAGTGGGTAGGATTGGGAGTTCGGTGAAATACAAAGTCCGGGTAGTCTTCTAGAATCCCATGTAATAAGCGACCCTTCCTGTTTGTTCTGCCGCCCCAGTTGACGTGCAGGGCATTTAAGTCCCCCAACAGGATGGTTCGCTTATTCGCAGGCAGAAGATTCAAGAAGTCATCTTCAGTCAGGTGAAGACGCGGATGTGCGTACCCGCCTATCACCCGCAGGCCACTTGCCAGCTCGACGGCTACGTGTTCAATGCTGGAGCGCAGGTTTACAACTCGCTTATATATTAGGGGCCTACGGATGAGACAGGCCACGCCTCCGCCTCGTAAATCGGGGCGGTCCCACCTCTTAACTTTCCAACGTGTAAATTTTAATGTAAAATCTGGCTCGAGTTTTGTCTCGAGCAAGAAAATTATATTTGCATTTGTATGGTACAAGTAATGTTTGAATTCGGCAAGCTTGGATCGTAAGCCATTGCAATTCCAGCTTACTATTTTTATGTACATTTTTAAATACTGTACTTATTAATCTCTTCAGAGAAGAAGCGCATCGATACCTGGACTATCTGCATTTTGTTTCCTCTGCAGGATTCCAATACCAACGCGTACTCCTCTAAACAGAGAATAAGTTGCTCTATGTTGACCAGATTGTTTATTCTATCGACTATATTATTAAGAGATACTAAATTGTTTGAAATATTATTTACATTTTGATTACTACTTGAATTATTATGAGCATTATGAACATTAGTCTGATTTGACACCTTGATATTGCCACTAACCTGTCGTAAATTAGTATCCTGTTGTCTAGCGCCCTCGGTCTGCTTTGCTTGGCTGCCTCTGATCTGGGGAAAGCTTCTGTCGTAGTCTTGTTCGTCGGCTACGTTTGAATTTCCTCTGTTTTGCCAAGCTGGCCGGGCTGGTGGCGGGGCAGGCTTGTAAATTTTTTGCTCTTTTGCGGGCTTCGGAGGTTGTAGCTGTTCTATTTTGTAGAGATAGACAGAGCATTCTGTGCTGATTGAGCGATGCTCACCTCCGCAATTGGCACATTTTGCGAAGTCAGCCGTACAATGAATAATTTCATGTGCCCCCGCACATTTGGAGCATGAAATTTGCCTTTTGCAGTACGTTCCTGCATGTCCATGGGCCTGACATCTCTTGCACTGCATAAGGGGCTTAGTATTGCGTCTGTTTTCCCATGAGATACGGACGCTTAGGATGGTTTTTACTTTTTGGTTTAAAAATTTCAGTGTTATGTTTGCCTCTAGTACTACCAGATATAGAGGTCTCAGAGTCTTCTTCATCTCGAACACTGATTTGCATGGGATGTCATATTCGTCTAGTAGGGCTTGTTTGATTTCCTCCTGAGAGATATGCCCGTCAAGACCTCTGAGAACGTAAGCGTGAGTTTTCTGTGTTTGCTGAGCGTAAGAGTGATACTCAGTATTTTCTCTCTCGAGGTACCTCTTCAGCGTATCCCAATCTTTCTCTGCCTCGCAATATACGATGACAGAGTTCCTTGTATATTTTAGGGCGAACTTCTCGATTTGCATATCTTTGAGGTCTTTCCTAAGGGTGCCGTGATCTACAGGCCTTCCCTTGATTACAATCGGCGGTGGTTGTGTCTTCTTAGTCTTTGGCAGCACTTTTGGTTTCGGTTTAGGTTTTGTCTTCGTTAGTATTTGCCGTTTGATAGGAACATTCGACGAAGCGATGCTGCTTGTTTCTTCGACTTCGGTATCCGATAACGGCTGGAAACTGTTGCTCAGTGGTATTGGGGGTGGCCCTCCCATATCAGGATTTACTACCCTAAAGTTTTTCCTGAAGGGTATAGTCTTAAAAGGCACCCTGAAAGTGTCTTTTTCATTTTGCTGTAGCAGGAGCACAGGATTTGCTAGAGATGAGGACGGTTCTATCTCGGTTTTGGCGAGCTGCGCCTCGCTAGGGATGAGTTGCTTAGTAGTACTTTTTATTGTGCTAGATTTTTGTTCAGTTTTTTCTGATAGTTTTTGTTTTTTGCTGCTTGCAGCGACTTCGGGCGAGCTGTTGTTGCTGGTTACAGCGATTTCCGGATCGGGGCTTTTCTTTGTGTTACCAGTGTTCTTTTTCTTGATGGCTCCGGTATCGATTTTGGCCTTCACCTCAACCTTTCTTTTGGCCTTCGTCCTTAATTTATGGGATTCAATAAGATGCGAAACACCTTTGTTTATTGCTAACATCGAGTTTTTCGACTCTAGACCCTCGGGTTCGAGAAGGGGAGCAAGTATGCTCTCGCATACGTTACAGTTACCGCTATTCACTTTCAGCCTTGAAAATATGTAAATCTTCTTCTTTTCTTCATCTGTATTGATATTCAAATCGAATGACGATTGAGATGAACAGTCCAAAGAGACTTGAGAAGCCGTGTCTTCGTCCATGGCCTCGTACATGCAGCAATGCTGCCCAGTATTCGGGGATCCGTCCCCGAGTTTTCAATAATGTTCAAGGTAGTTGGCCTTTACTAATCGCATATATCGAGAGAATAAGCAAACAGTATGTAAATACCGATGGCACGATAAGTCGATAATAAATAAAATATACCGCAGCGCTCTTGCACAGGGAACGCCGTACCTGTCTGCTTCCTTCGACGGCTAGAAGCAGAATCGAGTTAGTTGGGTTTTACAATATTGTCACAACTAACAACCATCCGAACGTTTCTGTGCTACCCTATAGAACTAGCCGCCGCGCCGTGCCCCTCGCTTCTCTGTCCGTATGAATCATCGCCCGGCCGGGCGGCCGGCCGCGAAGTTTCAGGATCGGTGGACTGGAATTATCTCGATGGCCTCGTCGAGACCATATAGAGTGGCCTCGGAATACTTCCCGAATATTCGGGATAGATTTGAGATTATATATCAGCAGACCTAAGGCGAATGTTAGTTAGTTCAGTTCAGTAAATCATTGAGTGTTGAATAGATATTAGTGGTAAAGTTATAAGAGTAGTATAGAGTGTTAAATTGTATACAGTGGTAGTGAATAAAGAGATTATTAGTTGAAAATAGCAAAGTTGTAATTCTGTTAAGAACCCACGGGAAAAACGTAACAATATTTTTAATAAAATAAATACGTTTTAATTTTTATTGTTTTTTTTTAATTCTACAATTCTTTAAAAAATTGTGGGTTTATTATAAATTTATCTTTGTGAATAATATTTTACATATTTTTTCTCTTCACATTTCTGCCCCAGCAGATTTGATGGCTAATTAAGCTCTTTTTGTTAAATTGGGAAACTTCAGCCGGTTCTTTAATTTGATTTAGTTACTCGTCTCAGGTGCTGGAAGCGGCTGAATATGGCTCTTAATATCAACCACATATATAGCTACAGATATTCTTGCGGAAAATGTTGGCAACGCTGACTTACACTTCGTCAGAGCAAAATAAACGTGAAATGAGGTCGGCGGAATACATGTTCACCCAAGGATATGCAAGAAAAAATGTTATTTGTTGGGTGTCGACATGGCAATTGCATCCACCAAATGTTGAAAAACTGTCGGCTGGACAGGAGCACCATTTAGATTTTTTCAGTTGAATAATTAAGTAGGGTGGCACTTATTTCCAAAATTCATTTTACCAGCAAATTGCTGCAATTAGAAATTATATACTTTCTAAACGGTTACCCTAATATAACTAACAAATTGTATTTGTCGTAGGCGCATCGAAAATTATAGCATTTTTAGTCTTAGGCGGCCTATTCACATGCGATTTTGTACGGAGGATTTGTCGAACAGATAGATCCATGGTTGCTATACATAGGCGCATATGTCCGGCAGACAAATCCAACGAATTCCCCCGACAAATCCACCACAAGTACTCACAAACGCGCAAATCTGTAGTGTGAAGGATCGTGTTGGCAGTTGTGTATTGTATGCGGAGTCATGGAGAAGAAAATAATTGCTATACTTGTAGGATTTGTAGGGTTATTTGATGACAGAAAGAAGAGAGTGTGGTCAAAGCAGCATAAGCTTCGTATTGGAATATTCTTGACTTTTCACCTTCCACAAGCAAGAGCAATGAAACTTTTCCAAAATTCTTTATTGTCAGGGAACGCCATATTGCATCTAGCACGCACAGACAAGTTCGTCACGACTACTGATATGCAGATTTGCTCGGCTCGCGTCTATGATCGTCGTCTTCAACGACGGGCGGCGAGCAGAACATATCTGACGAGCACGCGGATACACATTATGCGGATTCGTCCGCCGGACATGCTCGCCGAACAAATCCGCCGAACAAAATCGCATGTGAATAGGCCGCTTTAAAGTCATATGTTACGTGATCTGATGAGGCTTTTAAGCACAAGAGCCTGATGGTAAATGCTTGCACATAAAGAGTTAGTTCTCTTCTGACAAGTTAAATGTTATCTGACATAATTATAACCAGATTTTCTTTTTCTTTTTAGGTCTTCCAAATAGACCGAGAAAAATAAACAAAGCAACTGTGAAGAAATCAGCACCTAAATTTCTTTTGGATATTTATAAATCACTCTTGGAAGAAGAGGACGAAAATAATACAAGAGTAAAAAGAGATTCAGATCTAAATTTGAGTGGCGAAGAACAGAGGAAAATAGACCAGAGTGATGTGATTATGACATTTGAAAGTATAAGTAAGTATAAGAAACTATATTAAACACATTTTAGATGGGAGCGTTTAATTTATTAACCTAAACCGCTTAACATAAATAGAACATCAGGAACATTTTTAAGAAGCTACATTTCCCTGTTGCTTATATAGAGTGCACTTGAAGTGTTATGATTTTAATACTAAGTTAAATATTATTTTTAATTTAAAAAACGCCAGGTCCATATGTAAAGAAAATTAAGTTGATGGTGAGGACCCGAAGACAAAACGTGTAGAGGAAAGTGGCAAATGAAAAAGTGAACTTTTTTTTTAAATATTCTTTAAATAAACTCAGGAAACATTAAAAATTATTTTGAAGTATTTCGATTTTTCTCGATTATCTCCGGAAGTATCGGAATTTGGTACATATTACTTTTGGTAAATGCATACAGCTCAGCCTCAAATTATGCAACTTTGGCCCAATTGAGCTGGCTTCGGTTACCAAGATCCCCACTCATAGACTTGTATTTGTAGCACCCTGTATTATAACGTACATTTTAATTACGTATAATGAAAATCAAAAACAATGTCTAAATAAAATATGGGTATGACATACAACTTAAATATAAAAGCAAGGAAATTTAGTAGGAAAAAGGCAGAAAAACTTCGAATTGTGCGATTTTTTTATGCACTTACTAAACAGAACTTTTAAAAATTGCGTTTCTTTGTTTTTATGGCTTTTACTTTGCCAGTTTAGTAGACCTAAATAATCATTTTACTATTTTATTTGTCAGATCATTCGATATATGTTTTCATTGTACAACTGATTTCTCAGGATCGCCACAAACTAATCTAATATCAGTAATATGTATTCAAAGACTTCAAGCAGCAAGTGCAATGAATGAGATGACGCACTTCGGCAAGTCAGTTGAGACGTGCCGTCATTTAAAAGCTTTATTTTATTGCCATTTTGTATTTTAATTAGGCTTTGCGCATCGCATTTTATTAGTTACATTAAAACAATAAAATTACTGCAAAATATTTTAGGTTACCCTTGAAATCTGTCTGCGCTCTTCCGCTGGGAACTCCTATGTAATTTTAGATTTTTGGCCGGAAACCTATCTTTTGAAGTATATGCTCCCATGTATATTCTTTTTAACTCTAAACATTGTCTTAAGCATCGAGAATAGGGTTGCCAAACGTTCCGTATTTACCGGGACGTCCCGTATTTTTGCCATAAATTTAATTGTCTCGTCGGGACAGCTGACGTCCCGTATTTCGGCAGTGTACTACCATAATGGCAATATCGATACAAAATGCGACTCATTTTATTTTTGCTATATGTATACAATATAATTTGTAGTTCTGGGTTCGATTAAATCTTTATTAAATTTAACTTGTTTCATTTGTACCGGAGAAAAAAAAATCCGTAGTTTTGATCATTTGTTCCTTAATATGCAACAAGTTTTTTTCCTATTGAAATCAAAAGTAAGGATTTTAATTTAAAAAAAAAACCTAGAGTTGTGTTACAAATGCCCGGCCCCGGTAGTGAGGGTCGTTAGACCTCCACCAGGTCTGTCCAACTAAACTGAAAAAGCTCCGCTGGTGTTGTGCTAGGCTGGCTTATTGAATTAAAGGAACTCAAGCTTAACTTAACAAGAAAACAATCTAAAATTTAAGGAGCAATATATTTGCTACTAAGTTCTTTTTTTTTGAAAACACAGCAACAATTTATTTGGAGTAAAATGGCAAGTTAAAGACAAAAGAATGTCAAATGACTATTAAATTTAACTAATGATTGGTACAATATGGTGATTATACAGAGACCAATTCTGTTGTTACTACTCGATACTGTATGCCTTACAACTAAAGACACTAAATACTACAAACCGAAGTGATCACTTTGATGTTACCTAAGCTAATTACATATATGTATGCGTGCGCAGGAAGCAATAATAATAGGTAATGTTAAATGGCCACAATAATTAAATTAATGGACCCAATAAATGAATGAAAATAATAAAATTATTGAAACGGTCTTAAAGCCCGACTGTCAATGCTTGATTAATATTACAAAGAAAGAAAATTCAGAGCCGTTATATTACTTGATATATGAATGAAAGGAATGCAATTATTGAAATAATATGGGCCCGGAGACAGGACTTGTAGCCACGCATTTGATATATGTAGCCTGCTAGTAAAAGTGGTAGCCTGGTGGTAAAAGTTGTAGCCTGGTATGAAAACTTGTGGCCCTGTATTTGAACCCTGAAATAACCCGATACGCAGGAGATACAGCCCCCTTACTTTAATAAAAAAAAACTATAGCACCCCTTGCATAAATATATTTTCTTTATAAAACAAATTCCCCCAAAAGTTATCGATGAATTTTCAATGACCATCAGCAAATAAAAGAAATACTGAGGTACAGACAACTTGAATATAACAGAGATAGGTATGAGTCACTTCTAAAAGAAAATATAAACTACCCCCATATGATCAAACTCAAGTTCATTAAAATAAAAATTCAGCAGTTAAATCGGCAGTTAAATCGTTAACTTAGGCAAAAAAATCTGTAGCAATAATTACCTCGTTCGTGTGTGAGGGTACGGGAGATTCGACGGTCTCGGTCTTATTCGACGAACTTGGAAAGCCGCTAGAAATAAGAAAAGAACCATTAGCGTCATGGCGTCGTCCGCGTGCTTTACAAGCAATAGAAAGAAAAAAATAATTCCAGAAGACTCGACGCGCGTTTCGCTAACCATGTTAGCATCATCAGGAGATGATTAAGACTGACGCGCGTCGAGTGCAAAAATTCTGTTTCGGTATTGTGGATAAAGCTCTGTTTTAGCCAGAGAAAATACTTACCTAGTGCAGTATTTAGATCCCGAAAAATCGGTCGTGTCAAAACACCAAGAGATACCACAATATATCCCCAAAGAATGGGTGGAATGAAATCACAAAACTAAATGTGGAGTCTCTCTCGCCGAAGGGTCTAACTAGAAGAACTCTCTTTTCGTTTCCGTCAATTTGCCTCTCTCCTTCCCCGAGATTAAAGTCCTACGTCAGATCAAGAAATAGTAATGGGCTGAAACATGCCAAGTGATTTCGATACAAGGAATAATTCTAAGATAATAAACGTTCTCGTTTATTATGATGGTAAACGACGGCGGAAGCCACAATTAATGAGCTAAAATTAAATTTTTCAAGAAATGCTAGGAAATACTCCTATGAAAATGATAAACCTTTAAAAATCTAAATCGACAGCGACAATCACGGGAGGATAGCCCATCCCTATTACTCGGAACGAACAACAGAACATTACAAAAACTGCAGCCTGCCGAGTGAAGAGATAAATATATAAAGCAGAGGTCTCAAAACGATCTAACGATCTCAGAAATGATCGGCCGGCGGGTGATTGGAGTCCGGTAACCAAGGGATTCCAAAAAGTTATGAAATATTCCAACCGACAATAAAATATGAATCGACTAGGCTTAGAATAGAGTTAATTTACATTAAGAAATGCGGCAATTTCAAGCTTATTGTCAGCAAATCGAATCAATAAATTTAGAATTAATAAACCGATGAGTGCAAAATACAGCATATTTTTTTGCTAAATGGAGCGTATAAAATGAAATTTAAAAATATGTGAAACTGACAAAATCGGACTGTTACAAATGTAAAAACAAGAATCTGGCAACCCTAATCGAGAACCTCTACCATAGAGCTCATGACCATGGCACGTTTTCCAAAGCTCGGATATATGAACTAAAATTACCTGTACCCTTCCACAAATGCTTATTTTCTACTGTGCTGTATAAAGCAGTATTCTAATTTATTTGGCTACGTTTAATAGTATATTACATAGTCATAAGTGTTTACTTTCCCAACGTGGAGGTTTTTATCCAAGGTTGAAAACGTATTTTCACCTGAGTAATATACACTATGTTTCCTACGCCCACTCATCAAACTGGCACAAAAATCACCTTAGATCACATGCATGTTAAAGTTTTTTCAACACTAATGTTGAAATAGTATTTTACCTAACGAGTGTGGAAAACGCATTTTCCACAAGCCTTAGGAACAATTCTTTTTTGTACAAGTGCGCCGAAATAAACAGAGTGCAACAGTTATATTCTGATTTTTATTTAAAATGGTATATTTTATTAATTGTTTATATGGTAATTTGTGATAAGAGTATAATTAGTTCCATTGACAAGTTGATAGTTTTATTTTATGTTCGGCACACACATAAAAGGAAAATCCCATACCACTCAACGAGCGGTGCGTGTGCGGAGAAGATGGTGGACGTTGGACTTGAAGCGCTGTAGGTTGTAGTTTTTGGCAAAGACGTTACTTGGAAGTTCATTCCAGAGTGAGGCTGCCCTCCAGATAAGGGAGTTTGTGTCTGACGGGTGTTTCTGTTTGGCACAACTCTGGGCGGAATCATAATTGCCAGCTCGTTCGAACACCTTCACTCCGTAGTAGTATATCTGTATAAAGATAGCTCCGCCACTTTTCTTCGATTTTCAAGGCTCTCAAGGTTTTTAGTCAAATCTGGATCATCCACAAGACGGACTTCTCTCCTCTGTATGGAGTGAAATCTCCTGAGCAAATATTTAGGTGCCGAGCTCCACACATGGGAAGAGTATTTCAGAGGGTCTTATCTGGGTCATTGGGGTCCGCGATATGAATGAGATATAAGAGTGCTGTCGGCTGCAAAGCTGTAAATAGAATTGTTTGTCCTGTCTAAGAGATCGTTGATATAGAGTAGGAACATTGTGGGAGATAATATACACGCTTGAGGATCTCCGGCATTGATTTTAAATTCCTCCGAAAGATGTCCATCAATACCAACTGGGGTGCTTGGATCCTTCAAGAAATTGGAAAGCCATAGAAGCAGTGCTGGTGGTAGTCCGCATGCTGTCAATTTGCTTAACAATCCGTAATGACACCACCCTATCAAATACATTGGAAATATCGAGAGCCACTGCACGAGATTCCCCGTAGCTCGTCAATAGTTCGCTTTCACTGGTTTCTAGTGATGAACATATTTCGATTTTCGGCTGGCGAATCTCGGCGCGGCGCCATTTGCGGTAGGCGGCATATTTAACATTGACCGCTCTTGAGCAGTTTTTCCCGAACCACGGTTTACTGTTTGAGATATGTTTCATAGCCGAGGGTACGAAAGCTTCTATACCAGCTAGGACAACTTAAGTTATCTCATCAGCAGGTTCAGAAGTGTTTTGATTCCTAAAGCAGACATCTTTCCACGGAAAAGAAAGATAAAATTCGAGAAGATTACGCAATTTTGCTTTTGGATAGCAAGTTGATTGGTTGCGGAGATAAGATTGTGGTTTGATGAGCCCAACGAAGGTAGGACTGTTACGGTGTAGAGGTCAGGATTACTTGTCAAGAATAGATCCATGAGGCTAGCAAAGTTTTTTTGACGCTCAGGGATCCTGGTAGGTTTGCTAATCAGCTGAGTCAGTCCGTGACTAGCAAAAGTCTCGGCTTCTTGTCCTTCATGGTGGTTTTTGTTTGAGTGTTTCAACCAGCTGATGTTATGTACGTTAAGTCTCCTACTATGACAATTTTTGCCATTTGATAGTTGATATGCAGAAAATTAATTTGATTGCTAAGATTTGAGAAAAGCCGTTTATATTGGTGCTCGCTAGGTGGTCTATACAAGCAACAAATGAATTTAGTTACTCGATAAGTGCTTAATTTGAACCACATGACATCGAAGTCCTTAGGTTCGCATGCTTCTTCTCGTTGCCAACATAAATCGTTTCGTATAAAAACAGCTAATCCAGAGTTATGTTGAAATTGGGGGTAAAGGTCATATCCGGGTGTATTGAAGTGAACATGTGTAATGCTTGATTTCACTTTTGTTTCTGATAGAGTTAAAATATAAGGCTTATTTAATGTTAGGTGCTGGTGGACCGAATTCCAATCGCAGTCTATAGGTACAAACTGGTTATTTCTGTTCGGCATCACATTGACCCTATTTGGCATTATAGTAACTTCTTGTAATTTTATTGTTTGGATGTCGTTCGTGAAGACGTTCTGGGCTACGGTTCTGGAAGCCGTAAGGAAATTGATGGGCTATCTTCTGGATTTTAAAATCATATTCGCCATTTTCTTTGTGTTCTCTACGGAGTTTTCTAAATATCCCTCGGCTACTTTAGTAGAGAGCCATCCCCCATGGCGTTTCAAGTTAGTTATGTCCACTCCGGCGTCCGCTAGTATAGTCGTAGATGTTGGCCTATATCAGTGCCCCCTGTGCTGTAACTTCCGATGGTTTTCAAATTTTACTAATATCAATGCGTTTTGACAGTTAACGAAAAACTTTTATGAGAGGTACCTTTGGGACGTAATGATGCATATATTTTTGATTAAATGTAGGTAATTGCCGTCAGTGACAACAAAGTTTCTGCTGTGATGAATTTTATTGTTTGGGATTTTAAAAAGGACCATAGAATCCTGTTCTTGGATATTGTTTAAAAATTCTTCGCGCCTTGCTCCCCGCAACCCCGATGATTGTAGCAACTTTCGTTAACAGGTAAATATGATCGGGAGCTTAGGTCAAAAACTTGTTGATGTCATCATGGGTCAAAATTTTTTATTTTTTTCGACCGGAAACCTATGATTTCCTTTTTTTAGGAAAGCGGTTAGTTTGAAGTATTTGCTCACATTAATGTTCTTTTTAACATTAAACGTTGCTTTTAGCATGGAACCCCTCGACCATAGAGTTGACAATCTCGATGGCACGTCTTCCAGAGCTCTGATATATAAACTAAAATTACCTCATCCTTTTCACGATCGTTTATTTTCTCTTTTAGGCACCATTGGTTAAACGTTTCATATTGTTTGACGTGGCTCAGGGTTCTTAGAATTGAAACATTTAATAAACAGTTGATGACATATCGCCCCGTATAAAGGTAACCAGATTGTTCAAATTTGAAGAAAATTTATTATCAAATATATATTTTTCTTATTTGAAAATTATAATTTGAATTAAGCTATTTTAGCTATATTTCACAGGGTGTCAGCTTATATTACCTAAAAAGGTTTATTTTAATAAATGGTAAATACCAAAATTGAAGGGATTTACTTGAACCGTCAGGATTTCCTGTTAAATTAAATATACGAACATCGTAAAATTAAAAAAAATATGGTAAGGTAGGTTCTTTGAAATAGTTTATTTACTCTATTTTTTTTATCCAAATCTTGAAGTCCAAATTTTTCTGAGATCAACTATATATAATATGTTGATGCTTTTTTAGAAGTTATTTCCAAAATTTTATTTTTTATAAGAACTGTTATAATATTATTAATTTTTTTTAGAAAATAGGGAAACTAGTAATAGGGATGCTGCTAACTTTTTAAACAATTTCAAATGGCGTGTTGAGCAAGTCCTCAAGCATTATAAATACCGCCCTTATAGATTTAGGCCTCTTCAATATCTCTTCCATGCCGATGTGTAAAACTATAGCCCATCTTAAAAACTCGTTAAATTTCAAAAACCTATCACTTTTTTGTGATTTAAATGGCAAAATATTATGATACTCTTATACCACTTATACTATCACTTGCAATTACACCTGCAGTGGCGTAACACACCATACCAATTCTTTTGTTGCCCAGCCTCTATCCGAGGTTGAGATCTGTTACTTTATTTATAATTTGATCCATGAGAAGATTAAATAAAAAGGGACGTAGGCTGTCACCCTGTCTAATTCCTCCCGGTGTTGGGATGTTTTCAGTGAATTGATTTCCTGCTTTAACCTTTGTTACGTTATTGTTATTTAGGTTATGGAGTATCTTTGTTATGTACGCAGGTGCCTTATTTTATATTAACATACGTGGAATGTCGCCCAAACGAACCCTGTCAAACGCCATTGTTATACGTCAATGAAGCAAATCTACGCTGGCATAGTGTACTCTATAGCCTTTTCTTTTATTTGTTTTATTATGCTATATCAATAGCGTTACGGGGCTTTACCTTAATAGATGTACGCAACTTTAACTGGAAATATTTTCAAAACTTCTAAAGAAGACATCAACATATTATATATGGTTGATCTCCAGAAAAATTAGTACCTCAAGATAGGGTGTTTCATTTAAAAAAAAATTATTATATTTTTCTATTTCTCGATGTTCGGTTCCTTGATTTGACATGAAATTCTGGCGGTTCAGGACAATTCCTACAACTTTCTTATTTACCATCTTTTGATATAACTTAAAATAAACCCTGTAGGTGGCTGTCAAAATAAAAACGGACACCCTGTAAAACGTAAGGGAAAATATAATAATAAAAATAATTTCAGAGTAAACAGCTGCTGCGAAAAGTCCAAATTCAATTCCCATAACATAGTATGTTTTAGTAAACCATAACCCTATGTACAGGATTATCCTACGAGGACTAGACAAGGCTAGTTTTTTACTTTCCCTGTACTTTCATAAAAAAAAAACTGAAATAGCCGTCTTATGTAATTTTCTCCGGCGAATTCGGATATGTTCAGCAAAAAACAATTGAACCTCAAATAAAAGTGCTAGGGGTCACTTTGATATATTTTTTAATGGAACACCCTGTATATTACTACAATTTTGAACTCTCTAGAAAAATCTAAACACATTTTGTGTATAATATACTATACCTATCTTTAGCTGTTTACCAAATATTGACAGTTGAAAGTCGGGTATTTTGACACATTGACAGGCTCTAAAATCTAAACTGCACAAGATCAAAGAAAACGGTTTGCCCATTCCCATCTTAAGTTTTCATAAACTATCGAATTACAATATCTTTGAATTTAACCTGCGGATAAAATTAACCGGAACTTTTAAACCTTCGGTTAAATTCAAATAAATATGCAAACCGTTTTCTTTGATCTCGTGCGGTTTAGATTTTAGAGCCTGTCAAAGTGTCAAAATGCCTGACTTTCAACTGTCAATATTTGGTAAACAGCTAAAGGTAGTATATTATACACAAAATGTGTTTAAATTTTTCTAGAGAGTTCAAAAATGTAGTAATATACAGGGTGTTCCATTTAAAAAAATATCCAAGTGACCCCTAGCACTTTTATTTGATGTTCAATTTTGTTTTTTGCTGAACATATCCGAATTCGCGGGAGAAAAATACATAAGAGGGCTATTTCAGCTTTTTTTATAAAAGTACAGGAAAAGTAAAAAAAAAAGCCTTGTCTAGTTCTCGCTGGATAACCCTGTTCCTAGATGTAGATACCTAAAAAATGTTTACACCGTCTTAACATTTTATTCTTCAATTTTCCAGCTTTTGTATATTCACTTTTTTTGCACTTACAGTATAATACATGGAACGCATGAAATTTTTTTATATTTTTGTTGTTCTCTTATATACGATCCCATTAATTAACTTTCACATATGGTATTTGTGAATATTAACAAATTCTACTATAGCGAAGTTTCTGCCATATCTTTTATTTCATCATTTCTATAATTTAATTATTGTAATTTATTTATAGTTCACGGAATTTCAGTATTAAAAAGTCATATTCATTTTAGATCATCATGTCGATAGTGTTAGACATGAGAGAGGAAAAAGACTGTGGTTTGATGTTTCTGAGCTGCCTGTAGCGGAAGATATTGTTGGTGCAGAACTTAGGATCTATCAAAACCAATCATTATGTAAACATAAGAGCAATAATTATACTGTTACGGCTTATCAGCTTATAAATAGTGATGAAGGGTAAGAAAACGATAATTAATTAATAGCTATATGAATAGTAACTAAGAAATAAATATTTGGTTACATTGCAGAAGAAATAATTTATTAAAAAATATCATCTATCGTAACCAGCCTTAAGCGTTATATGCCAAATATGTAACCTTATTTGCTAATTGCTCATTAGACGACGGATATGTCAGGTTTACTCAGCGGTTATTATTTTTTTTTAAATAAAGACAAACTTAAGCGTCTCTTTTAAAGGTAAGCTCGATAAACAAGATAGCTAAATCGGTAAATGAATAAAAATTAACGAGAATATAAACGATAGACGTCAAACGGCCTTATCGTTTAATTATAAATTCATTAATCAAAACGATAGATAATGGGATAATACGTTAATTCAGACAAAACCGACTTACAGTCGTAAATTCATTAATTAAAATGACAGCTAACCAGAAACGGTTTGCGGTATGTTGCCGATACATCTGAATGCATCGCAAAAGATTATTCAGAATGCTGCAAACGTTGCACATGTTAATGCCTTGTCGAGAAATATTGCAAGATCTAGGAGGAGGTCGCATTATATAGCAATAGGAATGAAGAGAGGGGTTTGGGGTGCAGGACGCGTATGACTTGTAGTATTAAATAAGGAAAAGGCATATCATCAGACTTTTACAAGAACACATTACATATAGTTCACAATGTGGTGACATTGAAATACCCTTGTGACGTATTTTATATTGCGTATGGGTAACTAAAATAATCTCGAAAACATTATTCTAAGCAATGTCAACTTGAATTGTTCTAGAAAATATCTTGTGATAGAATGGAAAACGTGAAGCAGCAAAGTAACCTTGATATGGCCTAGTAAATATATTTTAGTAGAATGGAGGGGGTGAAGCGGTAGCAAAGGCACCTTGAAACGTTCGAGTGCGTGAGTTGCGACGAAGCAATTAAAGTTTTTAGTGGTGGTGGTAATAGGATGGGAAGGGATGAAGGGAATAAAAAGGTGCGTTTCTTAAACGTTGAGATAGTTCTTCGTTTGTACTTTGAACGTTCTAGTGTTTTTATACGCCAAATTTACAATGTCATACTATATGGGTGAAGAAACGCAGGAAGCCGTAGCTGATCTCCACAAGGACAACGAAATGGAGAAAATTATGATGGAGTTGGATTGTTACGATGCCGAACGAGTAGCCTCTTCATCATCATCTGCACAAGACACACACCCGGAACTTGAGCCACGGCACTCTACATGAAGCAAAGGTTTTGCAACACTAATTTTGCAACACTAATTTTGCAAGACAAATAATTGAAGCAGCAATGCAGCTAACGAAATATCATATAAATTTCACCTAATAATTTTTTGAAAAAATAATTAATGATATAATTATTAATAACTTTTACAACAAAACTAATTTTACATGAAAACTTATTTGAAGAAAAATGTGTAGAAATGTCAAGCACACATTTTCGTCCAAAACTTTTTTGTCCATCTCCTACCGTTTTTGTCCTACGATTTTGTAATTACCTAGTATTTAATTTGGAAAAAAATGACTAAGTCCGTAAATTTTTTTTGTCAAAAAATAATTTTACGTGAAAACTTATTTGAAGAAAAATGTGTAGAAATGTCAAGCACACATTTTTCCTCCAATACTTTTTGGTCTATCTCCTACCGTTTTTGTCCTATGATTTTTTTAATTACTTAATAATTAATTTGGAAAAAATTACAAGTTCGCAAATTTTTTTTTTCCAAAAGTAATTTTACGTAAAAACTTATTTGAAGAAAAATGCGTAGAAATGTAAAGCACGCATTTTTCGTCCAATACTTTTTTGTCTATCTCCTGCCGTTTTCGAGATTCGACTGTTTAAATTACGTAATTTTTTATATCTATAGATCGGGACTTAAAAAAAATTGTTGGTATTGGGACATTGCCATTTCTTTTTCCAAATTAAATACTAAGTAATTAAAAAATCGTAGGACAAAAACGGTTCGAGATAGACAAAAAAGTATTGGGCGAAAAATGCGTGCTTTACGTTTCTACGCATTTGTCTTCAAATAAGTTTTTACGTAAAATGACTTTTTGACAAAAAAAAATTTACGGACTTGTAATTTTTTTTCCAAATTAAATACTAAGTAATTAAAAATCGTAGGACAAAAACGGTAGGAGATAGACAAAAAAGTATTCGATGAAAAATGTGTGCTTGATATTTCTACACATTTTTCTTCAAATAAGTTTTCACGTAAAATTATTTTTTGACAAAAAAAAATTTGCTGACGTAATTTTGTTTCCAAATTAAATACTAAGTAATTAAAAAATCGTAGGACAAAAACGGTAGGAGATAGACAAAAAAGTATTGGATGAAAAATGTGTGCTTGACATTTCTACACATTTTTCTTCAAATAAGTTTTGACGTAAAATTATTTTTTGACTAAAAAAATTTACGGACTTGTAATTTTTTTTCCAAATTAAATACTAAGTAATTAAAAAATCGGTAGGAGATGGACAAAAAGTATTGAACTAAAGATGTGTGCTTGACATTTCTACACATTTTTCTTCAAATAAGTTTTCATGTAAAATTAGTTTTATTGTAAAAGTTATTAATAATTATATCATCAATTATTTTTTTCTAAAAAATTATTAGCTGAAATTTATATGGTTTTTCGTTAGCTGCATTGCTGCTTCAATTATTTTTCTTGCAAAATTAGTTTTGTTGCAAAATGTTTGCTTCATGTGGAGTGCCATGGCCCAAGTTCCGAACTCCCCCCCCCCTGGACCACCCCCGAACCACCTCGAACCACCCCACCCCAAAATAACCTGCAACACATTCTATGCACATTTATATTAAGCTAACACAAAGCAGATAGAGTACTCGCCTTGGGTTTAATTTAGTAGTGGGGATAAATGAAAACGTGTATAAATATGTGCGAACAGAAATTTTATTTTTCATTTCATTTCTAAATTCTATACTGCTAACATGTCTTCCATATTTAGTAATGAGACGGTTCCGGTTAACAGACCACAAACCACGGAGTCAATTGATTCCGATGAAACGGAATCGTATGGTCAGCGGTGGAATCAATTGGATCATGATGATTCTGAAAATGAAGAAGAAGTTGAGGAAAGACTAGACGTGGAGCAAACTGAGCCAGACTCATCGAGTTGATGGCTTCCACCCCCGTCTCCACCTGGAGAATTTGACGGCTCTGCAGGCAGCACTTGGTGGATGGTTCCAGAGAACCATCAAGAGAATTTGGAACATAATGAAGTGGAAAATATGTAATATTTAAACTTTGTATTTTATGCTTATAGAAATAAAAAAATATATGATATACATGTATTTTCATGCGACCGCGGCGAGTGCCATACCTCTGTGGGGATCATCAATGTTTTCAACTTGTAAACTTTCTACCTTTATTACAATACATGCGAATATGTTATATTTCAAATTGCACACGACTTGCAGTAGGTAATATCTAGTGATGGCAACATTGCTACTCCTATTCTATGATATGACCCATTCAATATTGAAGTAAAAATCAATTTCATTTAATTACCATTTTATTTTTAATATTAACTGGTTGAACATATATCCTTATAGCTAAATTACATAAATTAGGTTACTTAAACTGAACTATGCTTATAAACAAATTAGTTAGAATGAAGCTTTATTTGAAACGGAACTATTTAAAACATTATATGTAAAACGAATCGTGAATTATCAATGCGTAAGCTTTAGTGTCTTTAGGGAATGTTTTCCTTGAATAAAACTATTTTGATGTCAACGGTTGAGGATTTCACAGCTTGGACTTGACGCAAACAATCTATGACGAATATTGGATTTTGCATATATTCCTCGACATTTAGTAGTTGTTCATTACTAGTTTTACCATAATAACTTGTTTGGAAGCTCTCATAACTGTAATAGGCAGGGGCATACGACTTCTTTGAGAAATCCAAGTTCCATCTCTCGTAGGGAAAAACAGTTGCATTTAAATATAGTCTAATGTCACTTATATTGGCTGAAGTAAATTGTATAGCATCTGCATCTCTTCTATCGCAATTTTTTAAAAATAGAAATCCAATTATTATGTATCTGGGACGCTCCAAACTTGTTGCTGTTCTTATGGCCCATACATCTGATTGAATTTGTCGCAAGGATGGTAATTCATATAGGTCCCACATTCGAAATGGCATTTGAACAATAGCGTTGCTTCCTCCTTTATTAATGCGGGAGAAAATTTTCAACTTTTTACGGTCCTCTGGTACTATGTGACGAATTTTCCATTCGATTTTATCTATTGTGATGTTTGCATCTACTTCGCCAATATAACAATTGTTAAATGTTCGAGCAATAATAAGTATCAGCTCTTGCTTAACATTCAATATTCCTTTGGTATAATCTTCGGCAAAACCCATTAAATATTTTAGTGGTAATTTTCCAGAAAAAACTTGGCTAGTAGCGTCTAAAACAAATTGTTCTTTGGCCGATAAACCCCAGCCACATGAATACAATGTTTTCAATTGTGTAGATCCAAAGGATGCCATTGTTTTTAATGTGGTTGTTACTCCTGGCTTTCGAACAACGGTAACTTGCTCGCCCCCTATTTCAAAACGAATTTCATCGAACAGGAAAGCGAGTGCATTATTAGACAAGTAATATGATTTTGTGGCATCGTTTGGTGTGAATGTATCTTCAATGTAAATATAACTTTCTGATACATCCAAAATAAGGTCTTGAAAGTGTACGGGTATGCGAATTTCATCGGAATTTCTAAATGTTGGTGATCCATATGGTTTGTAGGTAAATATGCTATGTCGTGTTCTTTACAAGCAGCGTCCAGTGGATTGATTCTCGCCAACCTTTTATACAATTTAGTACCCGGTCCGCAATACTGATAACCCGGGAGATGAAGTTCAAATGGTAGCTTATTAATTAACGAATTGACTATTCCACTACCAGTGTTCAACCGATTTTTGTTAGACCCACTTCGTTTGACTGGTGAGCAAATGAAAAACAAGAGAGAGACGTCATGTGCGGCGTCTACCAAAATCAATTCGAGGAATTATCATTGGACCCTCCAACTGTGGCAAAACAAACGTTATGAATTCTTTGTTAACCCACCCTCTAGGGTTAAGATTTGAAAATATCCATATATATTCGAAATCGTTATATCAGCCAAAGTATGAGTATCTTCGAGAAATTATGACAAAAATTAAAGGATTCAGATTTTACACGTTTTTAATACGTTAGAAGTGGGAAGAGATGCATAATATCTAGATATTTTTTCATTTAATATTCATTTTTAATTCCATAATATCTTTTTGTAAACTTGTAAACATTATTAAACATTTTCCTCTATCTTCATGTGTTTGCTCATGTATCAGTTTCTTGACTTCTTCGGTTAAATCACTACTTCTTTGTTCTTGTGCAATCTTCCTCATTGTAATCATTACGTCTTTATTTATTAGATTAGCAAATAATTGATGTAATTCATGAATTTTGAGATCTCCATATTGCCTATTGGTTGCATCCTTAACACTTCTTGGATCGGATACCTTAGTTAAGCGTTTCCCCTGAATATCGTAGTCGCCACTGGTAGTAAATTTGAAACCAGTGCCTACATCCATCATTTGCTCTGGTTCGCTGACCACCGAATATGTCAATTGTGTTGCTGTTAACAGGCGCCATTTTAAACTTATACTAAGTTATTTTTTTAGAGCTGATGTACTTATATTAACGAATTAGTTTCGGTTCCCATATAAAAATAAACAAATTATAATTAGTAGTTAGTTCTTGATAAAAAAAAAAATGGGGCGTGTTAACAACACTATAGATAAGTTTGGTCGTCAGAGAGTACATGGCAAATATTGGATTTTACGTGGTGCGCAAGGAATCGGATTCAAGTTAACTTTTGATGCTAACTATGATATTGGGGGAAAACGTATCTTCTTGATGAAATACAGTTACTTCGCCAAGAAATGAAAGATGTATTAAACGAATTACAAAATCATATTAATGAAAGATTGAAGAGCCTAGATAGAAAAATGGACGGTGAACACATATATAATCAATGATCTAGAGAATCTTTAAAAAATACGTAATTTAGAGGGATGGATGGAAAATAATGAAAAAAAGTTAATAAATATTGATGTAAGAGCTAATAGCTTTATTTCTTCGTTGAAATGGGGAGTGCCAATAACACAATAGATAAGTTTGGTCGTCAGAAGGTAGTTCATGGTGACGGAGTTCAAATTTTGTGTGGTGGTGCGTCAGGAATAGGATTTAAGCTAACATCCGATAGTCAATTAAATATTGTGGGAAAGCGTTTAATTGGTGTTGCAAATTACAGGAAACCAGTGATGATGCTACTACCAAAATATATGTATGTGAGCAAATCCATAAATTGCACATAGAGTTAACAGAAACAATCAACAAAATATCTGAAGCTTGTAATAAAAATTTGATAAGTGTTGATGACAGAATGGACACATTTGAAAATAAAAGAAAATACTATGATGCACGAAAAGAAAATATTGTTGAGGAAATAACTAATTTGGAAAAGAGAATGAAAGAAAACACGAAAATATTGTTGATATTTGAAAAGGAGATCAATAATATGTTTGCAGCTAGGAAAATAAGAATATGACAACAGTTACATGGGGGAAAAGGAACTATCATTGTTTTTCTAGTGTATTAGACCATAAACACCAACTTTTTCACTCGAAATCCATTATATTTATACGCAAGTAGAAACCTGTCACCAAAATAGTTTCCCAGAATTATTGGATACAAGTTTTGTACTAATAGATATATATTAAATGAAAAACACTACAATTATTTATAACCCCTATACTTTACACGTGTTTAAAAATAGTATATATTTAAACAATATCTAACTTATAAGAATGTTGAAAACAATGTTTTTTTTTGATCTTACAAAGTTACAAGAATGTGGCAAATAATGTGTTTTCTTGTCCATTCTTGATGCTGCCACTAGGATCTTCGCGTAGAACATATTTCTCTCGAGGTGTGTTGTAAGCTTGGGTTCCATCAAACTGATGTAACTTCTGCATCTTCATAAAGACAATATTTCTCAACGAGGTCCTTGGGAATTTGTGGGATTTCAATTACCAATAGCTTCAAATCCTCCTCAAGCAATTGACTGCAAAATGTGTGCAGGTCAATGTAACCATAAACAAACTTGTCACACACGTGTGCACCAATACAAAAATTTAATGCGTCCTTCAGGTACTTGGCATATTTTTCATCGTTCGCATCGGCAACACACTCTCAAATACGTGATAATATCTTCACGCACATTTCTTAGCAGTACTGCTAAATTGGTCATACTGCCCTCTGTGAAAAAGACAACAACGTGCCAGCATTCTGATAATGTATTATAATAAAATTTAATCAAACTTTTAAAACTATTACAGTTCGAAGATGTTGTAATTATTCCAGATTATCAAACCTTTCAAGAGAACGTGTTTGGGCACCGGAGTATGCTGGTTCACTTTGCCCTAAATAAGTTAATTTATGTTTTTCGTTAGAGTTATTGATAATTTCAGCAACTTCTTTGGTAATAATTTCAGCACCCCTTTTCGGTAAATAAGAACTAAAAACACAGCCATTTTCTTTATCAAATAATGTTGCAATAACACTTTTCCCGAAACGAGCATTTGTTAATTGTAGTTTCTTTATAATATATCGCTTTCCAATATCTAGAGAGGGAAAAGGTATACGTTCTATTTGTTCCACTGATTTGTTAAAACTCTCATTAATTTCGATAATTGTTTCTTGTGAAAGATGCATTATTGTTTGAAATAAGTAGTAGTACCTTTAATAAATACACCACACAGATAATACAATATGCGACTATCAGAATACTGTACACACTGCTTTACTAATCAGAAAGGGTATGACTGTTTTCAACATTATGGCATCTTATATAGCGCCCAGAACATATTTCTCAAGGTTTTGTCATACCGAAATGTGTAACCAATATTCAGTCTCAAGAGCGTTCAAGGTAGTGGGATCCTATCTTAAAATATCCGCAAGGACACTCAAGGTCGATGTCGCAAAGTCAAGTTGCATGCCCTTAACTGACTTTCAATCTTCGTGAACAATAACCTTCTGCAAACAGTCCCAAGAGCGTTCACTTGGGGCAATCCCCAGGTCATATGCGCGACCTTCAACAAAAACTTCAAGGGCATTCAAGACCAAATGTCAAGGGCATCAAGGTCAAATTAGCTCAATGCCATTCAAGGTTGAATACACCCGAGGCCAAGTGGGCGGGGTCTATCCCAATGTCACCGGAGGGGGCGGGGGCAAAAAGTGGAGGGGGGAGAATTGAATCCGTATATAGCTCTCTACTACCACTCACAGGCTATTATACAGACAACGGAATTTTCAATATATAATTCGTACCCAAAAAAAATTGAAGAAAGTAAATACATAATACGAAAAATAAAATAGAATCGACAAGTTTTGTCGAGAGTTTAGAGGTACTCTATACTAAGAGGTTCATGAAGCGTAAAGAAAAATTTTTCATTAAAAATTATTTTATGCACTTTTGGCAATTTGTTGTTTTTAATATTTTTGTATTAATTTTATTATAACAGAGTTAAAAAAGGAAAGTATAAATAATTACATAAATATTGTTTTAGAACTTGTAAAAAGTTATATTTAAAAAACAATTTTTAACACTCGCAATCTGACTGCTCATGTTCATCCTCGTCACTAGCGTACTCAATTTCTGATTCATCATCTGAAACATAAATTATTAACATTAAAATTTAAAAAAAAATCAATGTACCAATCATGTCCTTTCACTTTCTCTATTATTAACTTTGTTATAATAGAATTAATAAAAAATATTAAAAATAACAAATTGCCAAAAGTGCATAAAAAATTTAAAAAAATTGTCTACGCTTCATGAACCTCTCAGTATAGAGTACCTCCAAACTCTCGAAAACATCGATTATATTTTATTCTTCTTATTATTTATTTACTTTCTACAATTTTTTTGAGTACGAATTATTATTGAAAAGTCCGTTGTCTGTATAGCCAGTGACTGGTTTTAAAAAATTTGCGCTTATTCGGCATCACGTTTTTTTACATTTTTTTAAATATCTCCCTTCCTTGGCCTTCTGTCATTGCATACTTAGTTAAATAGCAACCTCAATATTAAATCAAGAAATAGCTAGAACTGCACCTTCTTATTTAAATTTGAAACAAGCTTCGAAAGACTGCTTTCCGTCGCGATAGCCGCTTCAGGGACTTCCGGTCATATTACCAGTTTTTTTGCACTTAGCCATTATTTAGACTTCTGACAAATTATATACAGGTTCAGTGAGCCATAAATAATATAAAAATGTAATTGTCAGAACTGCACCTTGTGGCTTAAATTTCAACAATTTTTTTAAACTTTGTCGACTTCTGACAGTCTTTAAGCACCGACCTAGACTTCTGACAATAATTTTCCTCGACTCCTACAGTTATAAACTATAACTCTACCAAATATCAGGACTACACCTTATCATTTTTTTCTTATTATAAATTTACGACTTTGACCGCCCGCCTACGACTCCCGCCCCGGGAGAGCGTTCTGACGGCAGCGCTACGTACTTATAAGGTACCAAGGAAACCTTTTATACAAAATTCGTGACTACACCTTTTCAGTTCACTTTTTCGTAGCGAGCTCTTAGACTATTGCCAATTATGTATAATAAACTATTATTTCTCTCGCAGAAGTCACTTAATTAAAATTTCGTTACTCTGCGTGGTAACAACACTAGCGTCCCCATTTAGTAGGAATATCAGTAGATGTAGATATCGATAAGCATACTGAGTAATTAATTTTTTTGTTTAAATTCTAGTGAGAGTGAACTGGAATACATGTCCGAGGTCGAGACAACAGCAGACTTTTCTGGTTGGCTAGGTATAAATGTAACCAAATGTTTATCAAGTTGGGTAGCTTTCCCGGATTCAAATAGTGGAATTTATATGTCAGTTCGGCCTAGCAAAAAAAGTAAGTATTGAGTTCTTATGATATAAAACTTCAGCGATCAGAAGCATCGCTGCACTTCCTCGATTAACATACCAGTTGCGCTATGATTGTATATGCCCGCCATAAATTAATGAACACCCAGTGAAGATGTATTTTATTCGTGCTAAAAAATTATGCAAATATCAACAAGATAAAATGTAACAATTAGTGTAAACACTAATAATGGGTAGGTTCTCTTCCTTTTCATAGGTTTCAGCAGTGGCGTAGCTAGGCCAGGGTAACTGGAGCCTGGCGCCGTGGGTCCGCTTGACCTGTTTGTGTTAGATGCGAAGGCCAACGATCAATCTAAAAGAAACTAAGTTAATAAATGTGCTAAATTTTATGTTTGAATATCGTTTATCATTGAAGTAGTCAAAAAATATAGAAATATGTGTTGGTGTAGCTCTTAAGCTACCAGTTACGTTAGAGTCTCACGAGAGATATTTCTGTAGGTACGCTGAAAGTTGTAATTTTACGTGATACCCCATAGGGCAAGAGCGCTTGACAAATTTAGCCATAATCCCCTGATATCGATTAATTAAATATGAAATTGCTGAAAACACTAATTACCAAAATATTATAGGTAAATTTACTATAGAGAACTCGCAAAACGTTGCCTTCTAGCTTCGTTTTGAATTTTTGAAAAATTACTGATGTTTATTCTCAACATATGTGTAACTTGTGTAATAAAAAGAATAATTATAATATTTCCAATGAAGTAAGTAAAGATATGATATGCTGATTGTTGAAACCAGCAAAATCATTAATTGAAAATATGTATAGGTATAAAACTTTATTGGAGTCAGAGAGGAGGGAAGGAGTGACAAAATTGTGAAGCTGGCCCTAGACGCCACGCCCACAGTTCCCTGGACTTCAGCTAGATAATTAGGTATAAGTACTGGAATGAAGCAAAGTGTTCGGTTGAGACTATTACATAAACTCAAAAGTTCGAGTCTTCGATAGGCAGATTGTTTAGAACTTTGCTGGTTAAGTAAACCTCTTTTATGTCTTGATTTCAGAGAGGTATTATGAAAAATATCGTTCATTACACGTCCAGAAACAGCTTTTCCTGTGCTTGCACAACTTCCAGAAACAGTTGTGCGCGCACCGGAAAAGCCTAGTTTCTGGACTGTTAATGAAATATACTATTCCTCTTTATCGGTCAATCACTAATTTTGAAGTTGAAGATGTCGACCTTCACGACCCTCAGAAGCATTCAGGCCTTGTTGTCATTTCTCACTGATTTGTATCCATCGGCGCCAACATACAGAAAATTCATCTTGCTGAAATGTCCATCGCTTCTTAGTATGAACATCTTTCATGGAAATTTATCAACGTTTACTGTTTGGTCATTTATTTATGGCGACCAGTAGATATATGTAGAATATCCAGTGGTTTCCGGTGCCATTAGTTTTAGAAGTTAAAATGAAGGATTTGTATTACCCTAATACCAATATGTTATAATTTAGCTGGAATTGACGAACCGAATGGCAATTGGTTTCCGAAAAACCCTCTCCGAGTTCGAACACTTTCCGTTGAAAAATATTGCCGAATTCAAAAGTACAAGACAGACCGCTGTCTGAAGACGATAGAAAGGCTTGCTCTGTGTCACGTGCGGCTCGGAGTGATCCAGTAGAGTGTCACGTAGACTCTGCATGGCCGAGTGACGCTCTAGCTACCCTATATGGTGCCCCGCCTCGCTTTGAGCTTCACCAAAACGGATATAACCCCTACACCGCTCGTCGAGCGCCATAGGATCTCTCTTTAGTGTGTGTGCTCCCATAAAAAAAGATCATATATAACTATGGTCTATGCTAAAACCTGGCGTAGCTGAGTAGGCTGACAAAATTCAGGTACGGAGTCCCTGTGAGACCCAAAGACTGCTTCCGAGTCTAATATGAATTGCTCAGGGTCCCCAATCTACTCGCTAGAAATGAGCGGAAGGTTCTGGGTTAATGCTATCTGTTCCTCTGATCTATCTCGATTCAGTTCAAACCACCAAGAGCTGATCCCACACTCGGGGCTTTCGGAACGTGATTGCCGTCGACTGGGTTAGGCGATTTGGCATTTTTCGTTTTCATTTATTAACTAACCTGAAGTAATAGTTTTGAATGGGTTAGAGGCAGAATTCCCAAAATTTTCATATTCAACATACAGTTAGAGGGGCGCAAAGATAAGTTTTTACCGGAAAATTTACCATGATCTTGACCTCCGTACTAAACTGAATTTACCGAATATAAATGCAAATCTCTCAGCAGTAAAAATCGATTCACGTACACAATAGGTCTGGGTTAATATCAATTAATATATTGTAAACGATTAGTTTTTAGTAACACGTTTTATTTCGCCAATATTATTACAGCCACTCTTACTTCCGCCTTACACCTTTGCCAGTACAGTTATCATAATTACATAACGCTATGAGTCGACTCTGCTATCGTACAATAACTATATCTACGCCTTATTTCTAATCTATCTATATACTCCGTATTATATAACACCGATTCGATTCTATTGCTGCGACATTCGTTTTCCAGGGTTGTCACGTCCTCGCCTATTTGAACGTCGCACGTCGCCTCTTCCAAAATTTGCTTGTTACATTCGGCCATCCTGCAACAATTAATGCCCTCATTAATTAAACTCGCCAGTAAATCGACCAGATCTTATCGATCTGTGCATTCGCCATAATACCAAATCGCCTACCCTAAGGGTTTCACCTGTGGTTGCAACCTTACGCCTTTTATCGAATATCACCTTTATATTATGCCTTTGTCAGGTTCTCACTCGCCTTTTGCTGTCCCACAAGAAGTGTGGAGCTTAAATCGCCATAGCTCTCGCATTTCGCCAACAGAGCATTCACCATTTGCACCTCGCCAGTCACACTCACTCACATGCACCTTTCAACCTGACCATTCGCACTTTGCACCTTTCAACCTAACCTTTCGCCCTCGGTGTTTTACACCTCGCCTCGCCAAAAAGTCAGCAAACGCCTTGCTCGTAAACGCAAGCCCGCGCCAGCAGTTGGAAATAGTACGCCTTGGATACCCAAAATTCGCCAAACGCCTCTCTCAAGTTGAGAATCGCCTCAGAAGACCGCAAAGTCTTCGTCGACTTCGTCTGCGCATGACCCTGGACTTCCTTGCCCCTCCAATTCCACAATTTCGGTTGATGGACGCCGATATCTGTCAAAAGAGGAAAGAAAGCCAGTATACAAGTCGCCAGGGGAAGAGCAACCAAATGCCCTCGCATTCGCCTGTAGATCGAGAGGTAGAGGCAGACACGAAAGCGCCTTTGTGCCTGAAAGCCCACACCTTTCGATCAACGCCATTTTATCATGATAATAATGGGTCATGGCTTCGCCGTCCAATTTAAGCCTCGCCATCATCGCCTTGAGCAGCTGAGCAAAGTCATGCACTCTAGGAAACGCCTTCCTAAGAGCCGCCTTCCAGTCTTCCCATGAGAGGTCATATTCATCGAGCCGATTAAACCAGCACCTTGCTGCGCCTTGCAATTTCAAAATACGCTCTCTCATAGTTCGACCATTCATGAATATCGCCCAACTGATCAATTTTTTTCAACCACCTGACTACGTTACAGTCCTGACTGTCAGGGTCGAAAGGGTCAACAATGTCGCCGCCTGTCCTTGCCCTTGACCCCATACAGCCCGAACTGCAAGCGAAGTCCGCCCTATTGCTACAAGCATGCTCTACTACCGCCTGAGGAACGCGGTCACCTGATTTTTCGCCCTTCTTGTTGCCCTTGGTACCGCCAGTACCAACGGCCGCCCTTTGTTTCGACGCCTTTACCATTTCGGCCGTCTTTTGCTTCGCCGCCCTTGCCATTTCGGCCGCCACAATCTGCTGGATACTAGTTGCCAAACCGCCTTTCAACAGCTTATGTACCATGGAGACTGTTTCGTCTTCCATCACCGAATCGCCTTCGCCGTGGTCACCGTCGCTCAATTCCAACTCGTAATCGAGCTCTAACTCGTCACTTCTGCCTTCCTCCATAGAAAATCACTTGAAAAACGCCTTTTAAACACCAATGCCAATAAACACAGTTAAAATACGCCACAATTTTTACAATAATCACTAATTAATTAGCACACACTTGTTTATTATTATCGTGAATATCTGAAAAATCGCCAAATGTCAATCCACTGTCAAGGATAGCAATAAACGCCCGCCTTTTGTTATGAGTTTTTGTGATATCGCCACTCACAAAAAAAGAAGAAGTTGCCACTGCGATTTAACTCGCCGAAATCGCGTATTTCACCGTTCTCCACAACAAATAACAAAATACGTAGGTTATCCCGACTTCTGATCTGTAAACGATTAGTTTTTAGTAACACGTTTTATTTCGCCAATATTATTACAGCCACTCTTACTTCCGCCTTACACCTTTGCCAGTACAGTTATCATAATTACATAACGCTATGAGTCGACTCTGCTATCGTACAATAACTATATCTACGCCTTATTTCTAATCTATCTATATACTCATTACTCCGTATTATATAACACCGATTCGATTCTATTGCTGCGACATTCGTTTTCCAGGGTTGTCACGTCCTCCTCGCCTATTTGAACGTCGCACGTCGCCTCTCCAAAATTTGCTTGTTACAATATTAATAACATAAGTAGATTTTGGAAACTCTCGCTACAGTCGCTACATATCCTTAAATAATACAAATATCTGTCCTGATCCGTTACATTACAGTCTCATTTCTTTTAATAAATTATGGTAAGCATTTTGCATTGTGCTCGATTTTTATATGGAGAGGCAGATGGAATACAAAAAACACATTATATAAGTAAACAAAAGAAATAAAAAGTGAGGTTGAAAACACACGATATAGGACAAAAGTTAAAATAATTTTAACTCTATCCGACATCGGATGATTGAAAAAATATATATTCGGATAACAATTGGCGCCAAAATATTCTGACCAATAAGAGCTCCGTCTGATCATCGTATCGTCTACGATAGAATTGTATCGTCCATGATAGAATTTTATCATGCGTATCGTCGAATATCGGACGTATGAGCAATACATCCTACAACTAGGCCAGATATGTGTATTACCTACTCATTTTCTTTTAAATCAAAAATTTAATTGCAGTGTACTTACCTTTTTCTGCATACATAAATAATATTTAAGAGGTTCCGGTTAAAACAAGGCTGCGAGTCATGAACAAGCCTTAAGACGTGCCTCATTCGATTTTTGTTAAAGGTGAACGAAATTTCCAAGCAAAAACCTTTCGATCCAGTTTATCAAAATAGAATCTACCTATTTTGATAAACTGAAACTAGATACCACCAATCTATTTAATAGATAGGTGGTAAAATGTCACTAATAGATAGATAGATAGATAGATATTTATTCGTGCTATTAATTAATACAAATTTTACACACGTCAAACAAGCTTACAAAAAAAAAATAGTTGCAACAATTAAAATGATAAAAACCTAAAGTCTAACACAATAATAAAAAGTCAATACAAATAAAAAACAACAAAATCATCAGTACCCATACTAACACTCGAATGCATATCACATCAAGACACTAATAACGGCTTAAATCTGCCTTTAAAAATTCATCGATTGAATAGCAACCTTCACTTAATAACATATATTTTATTTTATTTTTAAATTGCAAGGGTGATAAGCTCTTTAGGTGCAAAGGTAACTTGTTAAATAATCGGGGGGCATAAAAGTTAACCGAGTATCGACTTCTTGTTAGTCGTATAAAATCAGGTGCTATAAGAGAGGCATGTCTTGTGTTATAGTCATGAATGTCACTACGCCGATCAAACAGATCCTGCCCCTCATGAATCCACAGTAAACATTTAAATATATAAACTGAGGGTAGTGTCATTATTTTTAGACTTATGAAGTAGGTCTTGACATCTGCACGAAAAGGTAAACCCTTTATTATTCGAAAGGCCTTTCGCTGAAGACTGAAAAGCTTACCACAGTGCGGAGAGTGTCCCCAGGCAAGAATCCCGTATGACAAGTGGGAGTGAAAAAGACCAAAATAGGCACTCATACACGTTACATGGCTGGCAACCGGCCGCAAACTTCTCAAGAGAAAGAGACTTTTAGAGATTTTGTTTGATACAAACTGAATGTGTTCAACCCATAACAATTTCGTATCCATATATATCCCCAAGAACTTCACAGCAGGCCGATCCACACCCAGCCGTCGCTGGGTAAATATGACATTCTCAGTCTTGTTCCCATTTAGACATAATTGGTTCGCATCAAACCAGAGTTAGTAATGTCAAATTTGGTAGTATGTTTTCTCCTCGGATTTCTCCATCCAAAGAACCTTGCAATCTCTTCAAATATTTATGATAAAACATGAAAGCTTTATACAGGTTTCAGATTATTACCTTTTTATGTTAGATTTGGTATATTACTCGGTATATTATTGGGGTCTAATATTTATTTATTAAAAGTCTCCAGTTTCCTTTTTTTCTTTTTACCCAAAAGATTATGATTATGTTTACAACAATAATTATTAAGAAAGAAGTGTATTTCAAATGCTGCAAAGAAAATTTTTTGAAACATCAATTTTTAGGTGATTTTTTAAATTTCAAAGAGTCAAAAGGCTGTTTTGATTTAGATAGTTTAACAACAGCTCACAAAGCAAAAACTTTTTATTGTAAATATCTAAAAATGTGTCTTCGAACTCATTAATCAGTTTTTTAAATATAATATAGGCTGTTGAAACTACGCCCACTACTTGTTCACAAGGATATAAAAGAGCCCCACGACTTAAGGAATTATTGAAATTGTAAGAATCTTCTACAACACAAGGTTCATTTAAAGTTAAATTTTCTTTGCAAAATTCACAACTTATTTTTTTAAACAATATGACAGCACAATAAGTAGGTAATTAACTGGCATTTCAGATGCTCTGCTGTGTCTTGTGAATGTGACAAATTATTAAGAAAACCTTTCAGAGCCTCTATAATAAAAGGATTAAATATTTTGAGAGCTAATTTAAAATTTTACCTTACTATAAATGATGGAAAAAGAGCCTTTAAACTAAGAGAAAACCCATATTTTAATATTTTGTCTCGTTTCGGTTCATGAAGTTTTTTGACCACTGAGGGCATATAGTAAACATTGCATTACAGCCTTTATGAGGCATAATTACACTAAATATCACTTACCTCAAAATTAGCTAACAGGAACAAATTTTATAAACTTGCTGTACACAATGAACGAGCACAAAACAAACTCTCATTACACGAAGCAACAGGTCAAGTCCAAACATTTTGGAAAGCTAGAAACATAAACTTTAGGTCTTTTCGGCTAGTTTCCACCGCACAGCATTGTTCACATAAATTTAAACACACCAAGGTACTGATATTATAAAGAAATTAGCAGGAAAACAATCAAAATCGAACAGAACAGTAATTAAGAAGCCGGTCGAACGTCGAAAGTACGCCAAGGCAGTGTTGCCAGATTTAGAGTTAGTTTCATACATTATTTGGGATGTGAACTATTTAACATTGGACTTTAATTTTTACAACATTTGAATGACATTTGAAATGGAACTAACTGAATATTTATACAAAATAATTAGGTTATTGCTAAGCGACGTTTATTTTTTAAAGGTTTTGATTAAGTTACGCTTTACTTTCCGGTTTTAAGCAAACTTTTACATTAAGTATCTAATATATTGTTAATTGTAATCCAAGAAAAATAATTTACGTTTCTTTGAAAAATATTTTGTGGCACACTACAGTGAGAAGTAGCCCAAATTGTGATAAAGCGCCCAATCTGGCAGCACTGGATACAGAATATATCGAAGATGGCGGATGAAAATTGACATTCCAGTGGCCCAGCGTGTCAATCAACGTTAAATACGCAAGTAGATAAATAATTAATACTTTTACTGGGCTCCTCTTAATGCTTTTCTTATGACAAAAAAGTATAGACCACTTAAGATGATGACGTCACTGCAAATTTTAATATTAGCTAGTTGGCCTAGTTATAGGAGGTAAAGGTATGAGTCATGAGAATCCACCTTTAAGGGTTTTGCGAAGCCGAATTCCGTACGAATTTAACAAGGATCGCTCTGAAATCGTCTTTTGAGCACGTCGGGCGCACGTCGATAGTGCTTCGGTCTCGACGAGACTACCCTGGGTCTCGTCTCGTCTTACTTAAAAACTATAGACTAGCCAGAGGAGCGTTTCTATGCAGTTTTTTTTTTATTTTAGTGTTTTTTAGTTTATTTTTTCTTATAAAAAAATAGTTTACTTACATAGGATGCAAGTAAATCCTTCACTTGCAGCCAATAGCCAATAATATTTTTGCTCCCTGCCAGGTTTATTTACAATCATTTATATTTTTTGCTCAGGAATGCGCCTTATGAAAGGGTTCTTAAGTTTCCTTTCAAAAATATAAAATATTATGTAGAGTAGGCTATTCTGACTACAGTGACTACTCCATCCTCTGATATCTTTTTTACCTGCCAACCTCCCTACCAATTTTGTTACCTCTATAAAGTTTTTTTGTAACATTGTTGCTTAAATTAATTTTGCTTAAACAAATCGACACTTTGTGAGGTTATTAACATTATTTATCTGAAAAAACCAAAAAAATCTAATTATTATTCATTAAAGTGGTAATATGCCAAAATAGGTCGAATTTATAAAGCCGATTCTTGGGAAGGTTTTCAAAAAAAAATTATTTTTTTTTGACGTGCACGAAACTCTGGGCGAGACCGAGACCACAAAATGTCTAGTCGCGACGAGACCGAGACCTCAATAATCTCGTCTCGGCGAGACCGAAGTACTACACGTCGGAAGTTTTTGGTTACGATAACCTTAAGAAAAGTCGTCATGGAGGGTTTTTAAGAAATTCTTGTTTCTTGGGACTTTTTGGGACACATATTTAGTGTTACATGCTAATTCCTGACAACTTGACAGATGCTGCTGATAGAGGTTCTGTAGCGTCAGAGGGGGGTGTTTTGGGGATTAAGGTGTGATTTGTGTATTTAGACCAAACTACTCTCCGGGCACGGCTCTCAGTGCAGACACCCCTCTGGTTTCATATGATATAGCGATAGCTCCAGCCGCAACAGTAATCGCGCCCGAGCTTTTTGTGTTAAGGCTTATAATGTTTTTCGGCTCCTATGCCTTTTCGCTATTCAGCCATAGGCCGAGTAGCTAAAGTATGGAGGAGTCAGAGGGCATTCTAGTTCCCGAAACTGAACTAGCCGTCGTCACGCGTTACGCTCGCCCAATGTTTAACTACGACTAGGACTAGAGAGGCACATACGTAAATGAAGGGAACCAAAACAAGTGGACTGGCTCAAGGTGCTTGCAACTAATCTTTTTCGCGGGGCGTTGCTGCAGGGTACGCAGTGCAGTTGAAGGTCTAGGCCGCATGACATGGCCTCTTAAAGTAGTTAAATTTTTTTTTCTGAAGATCCAAAGCTCTATAAATTCCGTAGAAAGCTGATTCGGTACCAACTGTGGGTGCTGGTCCTACAATGCATTTTCCTACGTTTCGGGGCTTCTTTGGCTGGGCCGGAACCTTCTTAGAGTCCTTTTCGAGATTGTCGAAAATTCGCTAGTACCTAAAAATCTCGAAAAAGCCCGTACATTCCGCAGAGATGTGGGGCTAAGAGCTAAATGGATGAGTTAGTAGTCCCGTTAGGATTCTTGAGGATCAACGATGGCGTTTCTCGGCTTGGCCAAAGTTATTTCTTGCATCTCAACCAGTGATAACGAGACGGTGTTGCAAATATTCCATAAAATTCCCTATTTTTTCCCCTCTTCATATTAGAATATCCGAGTTTATTTGAAGAGGAAATGCCATAATGATAAATTAAATTTGGAACCATTGACTTTTCATTTTTATTTCCCACAAAATAACCAATAATACTTACAAATCTATATCCGGATTAGTAGATTCCGACAAATACCTCTATTAGGTATTTATTACAGAAAGAAACTACCGGTTTTAATTAAATAAAAAAAATGATAAAAAACGCTGCCTATTATTATTACTTAATATAACTTTACTTTGCAATTTAGAATGCATGTATTTGTTTGTAACCAACAGAGGCAAGAAAAAATAAGATAAACATTCATTAAAGCAAAGATACGGACGTAGACACATAATTCATTTGAAGTAGGCGGGCAGGATCATATTTTCTATAAAAGCAATTGTTAAAACAATCAATTATGTGGAATCTAAGAATGTTGTTAAAGCGATATTATGCTCTAATATGTTGCTTTATCTAAAAAATTCAACTTAGTCTACAACCGCTTACAAAATTCCGATCAGCTACCGATAGGTATACAATCTGAAAACGTGAACAGAAATATCGATCGATCCTAATCAGAATGAAGGATCCGGGATAAATGAACACTAACGATTTTTAAATGAGAATATGTGTTAATGATCTCGTAATGTTAATTGGTTTTTAAATAGGTAATGACTAATTATACCCTCCAGAAACTGTAACTATTTACTAGAATAATAATCAGAGATATGATCAAATCTCTAATCCCTTCGATTAGGTATTAAACTATCTCCTGTTGTTCGTTCGTACCTGTCAGGAAAATATATTTTTCTCCGATTGACAGCAAATATTAATTTTGCAGACACATATCAATCAGCAAAGTATTACTTTTCCTGTCCAGGCAGCAAAGTAAGAACTTTGCTGCCTAGGCAGCAAAGTGATTAGTCTCCATGGGAATAAAACGTTTGACATAAGTTGTCAAACTATAATTATTATGGACATATACATTTCCATTGCGACCAACCGTTCCAACAATTGCGATTTCTATCAAATTTTGTCTTAATTTATCACTACAGGAAAAATAAAAAGATTGTGGGAATTGTAATAATTTGCAAATATACAATGTACATATATCATTATAACAATCGGAGAAAAAATTATATGTTCAACTCGGCAGCAAAGTAGATTGACTGCCTTAGCTGAATTCCTAGCCTCGCTACGCTCGGCTATGAACTATCAGCCGCGGCAGTCAATCTACTACTTTGCTGCCTAGTAAAACAAATAACTATTTTCTTCAAACGTCAGTAAATCCGTCATTACTCGACTGTGTAGGCGGCCGTGAAGTTTCATTTTTCCTCCGCCGGAGCTTTACTTTTCACTTTTCCGCCGGCGGAGGTAAAAGTGTTGTCATAGCAACATAGATACAATACAAACAGACAACAAAATAAGCGTCAAAAACTCAAGATTTATTAAACTACATTTTGTATTTATCACTCAATTTGTGGCTGCATTTCTAAAAATCACTAATTTAGGAACAAATTGGTTATTATTTAATCGAACTTACTCAATAACTGCTTATCAATAAGGAATTAAAACGCAATCGGAGAATCTTAAAAAAATAATTATTGTTGACAGTGTCCACTGACAGCTTTATGTTACATTATATTCACCGACACCAGTCTAAGCAAGGCCACCTACGACCGTGGTCTAAGCCGCCTTGCGAACCCACTTATCTTTAATAATAATAATTATTACTATTAAAAAGGGACGTTTTTGCATTAATTTGTCGACATTTGAAGAAAAAACAGCATATTTTATTTGGAGGAAAAGTTACTTTTCATGGCTTGCTCTCTATTACCAGCCTCACTCCGTTCGGCTGTTAAACACGAGCGCGCCATGAAAAGTATCACTTTTCCTCCATATAAAATAATATACTATTTTCTCCGATTGACAGCAAATATTAAGTTTGCAGACACATATCAATCAGCAAAGTATTACCAAAGTATATGTAAACTAGTAGCTCCACTCCCCCAAATATTTTGTGCCAGCCGCCGAAAATCCGCAGATTGTTGGCAGCATGTAGAGCGTTTTAGTTTAATCAGTCGTTCGTGTGTAGGCAGAGTGTTCAGAACAGAGTCGGATTTGTGGAAATCCTTAATTTTATTTCTATTTTAATATTTTATTCGGACTTCGGTGGAAATATATACGAAGCAATGAAAAATACAAAGGCAAATAGGAGAAATCTATAGTCGGATTAGTGAATAGATATGTTAATAAAATTAGGTGAAGGTCGAGACCGGAAAAATCGTCTAGGTGTCAGATTTTTTTTATAAGTACATATTATATAACGATAACGGAATGCTTTGTAAATATTAAATATCTTTTGGCACTGTGAAACTAACCCAAAGTTGATTCGACGCCAAACTCAATAGCTAAAATAAGTTGAGAATAAGTGAAACTAACCGAAAGTTAATTGAACACTAACCCAAACTAACCAAATCTATTAAAATTGATTATAACGTATCGGAACTGCTTCAAATGGCTAAAATAAGTTGAGAATAAGTGAAGCTAACCGAAAGTTGATTGGACTACTAACCCAAACTAACCAAATCTATTAAAATTGAATATAACGTAACGGAACCGGTTCAAATGATTAAAATAAGTTGAGACTATGCGAAACTAGCCGAGAGTTCAATCGACGACTAACCCAAACTAACCAAATGTAATAAAATCATTATAACGTATCGGAACCGCTTTATATGACTAGCATAAGTTGAGAATAACTGACACCAACCGACAGTTGAATCGACGACTAACCCAAACTATCCAAATCTATTAAAATTGATTATAATGTATCGAAATCGATTCAGATGACTAAAATAAGTTGAAACTAAGTGAAACTAACCGAACGTTGATTGGACGACTAACCCAATCTAACCAAATCTATTAAAATTGATTATAACGTCTCGGAACCGGTTCAAATAACTAAAATAAGTTGAGACTAAGTGAAACTAGCCGAAAGTTGTTTGGACGACTAACCCAAACTAATCCAAAGTTAATTCGACGACTAACCCAAACTAACTAAATTTATTAAAATTGATTATAAGGTATCGGAACCGGTTCAAATAACTAAAATAAGTTGAGACTAAATGAAACTAGACGAAAGTTGTTTGGATGACTAACCCAAATTAACCAAATCCATTGAAATTGATTATAACGTATCAGAACCGATTCAAATGATTAAAATAAGTTGAGACAAAGTGAAACTAATCAAAAGTTGAATCGACGATTAACCCAAACTAACCAAATCTATTGAAATTGATTATAACGTATCGGAACCGCTTTAAATGACTAAAATAAGTTGAGAATAAGTGAAAGTAAGCGAAAGTTGAATCGACGACTAACCCAAACTAACCTCATCTATTAGAATCGATAATGACGTCGGTATTGTAACCGTTTCAAATGGCTAAAATAAGTTGAGAATAAGTGAAACTAACCGAAAGTTAATTGAACACTAACCCAAACTAACCAATTCTATTAAAATTGATTATAACGTATCGGAACTGCTTCAAATGGCTAAAATAAGTTGAGAATAAGTGAAGTTAACCGAAAGTTGATTGGACTACTAACCCAAACTAACCAAATCTATTAAAATTGAATATAGCGTAACGGAACCGGTTCAAATGATTAAAATAAGTTGAGACTATGTGAAACTAGCCGAAAGTTCAATCGACGACTAACCCAAACTAACCAAATGTAATAAAATCATTATAACGTATCGGAACCGGTTCAAATATCTAAAATAAGTTAAGGCTAAGAGAAACTAACCCAAAGTTGATTTGGTGACTAACCCAACTAATAGCATCTATTAAAATTGATTATAACGTCTTGGAACCGGTTCAAATATTTGAAATATGTTGAGACGAAGTGAAACTAACCGAAAGTTGAATCGACGATTAACCCGAACTAACCAACCTAATCCGGTTAGTCGTTCAATCAACTTTTGGTTAGTTTCACTTAGTTTCAACTTATTTTAGTCATTAGAACCGGTTCAGATACTTTATAATCAATTTTAGTAGATTTGGTTACTTTGGTCTAGTCGTCGATTCAATTTTCAGATAGTTTCACTTTTTCTCAACTTATTTCAATCATTTAAAGCGGTTCTAATATGTTATAATCAATATTAATAGATTTGGTTAGTTTGGGTTAGTCGTCGATCCAACTTTCGGTTAGTTTCACTTATTCTCAAATTATTTGAGTCATTTAACGCGTTTCCGATACATTATAATCAATTTTAATAGATTTGGTTAGTTTAGGTTAGTCCTCGATTTAACTTTTGGTTTGTTTCACTTAGTCTTAACTATTTCAATCAGTTGAACCGATTCCGATGCGTTATAATCAACTTTAATAGAGTTGGTTAGTTTGGGTTAGTTGTCGATTCAACTTTCGTTTAGTTTCACTTATTCCCAACTTATTTTAGATATTTAATGCGGTTCCGATACGTTATAAATAATTTTAATAGATTTGGTTAGCTTGGATTAGTCCTCCAATCTATTTTAAGTTAGTTTCAATTAGTATCAACTTATTTTAGTCATTTGAACCCGTTACGATACGTTATAATCAATTTTATTAGATTTTGTTAGTTTTGGTTAATTGTCGAATCAAGTTTCCGTTAGTTTCACTTAGTTTTAACTTATACCTTAGTCATTTGAACCGGTTCCAACACGTTATAATCAGTTTTAGTAGATTTGGTTAGTTTGGGCTAGTGGTCGAACCAACTTTCCGTTAGTTCACTTATTCTTAACTTATTTTAGTCATTTAAAGCGGTTCCGATACATTATAATCAATTTTAATAGATTTGGTTAGTTTAAGTTAGTTTTCCAATAAACTTTCGGTTAGTTTCACTTAGTCTTAAATTCTTTTAGTCATCCGATACGTTATAATCAATTTTGATAGATTTGGTTAGTTTGGGTTAGTAGTTCAATCAACTCTCGGTTAGCTACACTTATTCTCAACTTATTTTAGTCATTTCAAGCTTTTCAGAATACATTCAAATCAATTTTAATGGATTTTGTTAGTTTGGGTTAGTCGTCAGCAACTTTGGGTTAGTTTCATTTAGTCTCAACTTATTTTAATTATTTGAATCTGTTCCGATACGTTATAATTAATTTGAATAGGTTTGGGTTAGTCCTCCAATCAACTTTCGGTTAGTTTCAGTTAGGATCAACTTATTTTAGTAATTTGAACCCGTTACGATACGTTATAATCAATTTTAATAGATTTTGTTAGCTTTGGTTAATCGTCGAATCAAGTTTTGGTTAGTTTCACTTAGTCTCAGCTTATTGTAGTCATTTGAACCGGTGCCGGTGCCGATACGATACAACCAATTTTGATAGATTTGGTTAGTTTTGGTTAGTCGTCCAATCAACGATACAAAAAAGCCGTAACGCGAGACGAAAACATAAACCATGTCACAACGATCACTTTCATGAAACCAAAGAAGTGTAGTAAAAATGAGATTCCGAACTATTATATTATTATATATATTTTTAAATATATTTTAGGTAATCCACTATTATTGCTATCTTTGAAACGGTCAAAGCTACAAAGTTGATTAAATTAGAAAGTTGCCATTATTGATGCCTTTTCAAGATCGATTTGCAATGTTGTTAAATTCTTGTTAGATTCTGAGATAGCAACAGTGGTATCACCTAAAAATTACACCCCGTATAGCAATTTTTTTTTCAATTTCCTTCTATGAAAATATTTTTACAACTTTGCTCAGTTTCACTTGATTTTTCACCGGCCGGCATTCAGTAGGTCTTTCGGTACGAGTCCATACAATCTCCTGAATACATCTCTGATTAGAGAAAGCCACGCGAATCAATCGGACACTTACGCAGCGCATCGGTCATCTCCAGTTGTCACTTGATATAAAAGAATGTGGCACAATTACATCAAAGGATTTACCGCTGAGTGAACTTACTAGTTTACATATACTTTGGTATTACTTTTCCTGTCCAGGCAGCAAAGTGATTAGTCTCCATGGGAATAATACGTTTGACATAAGTTGTCAAACTATAATTATTATGGACATATACATTTCCATAGCAACCAACCGTTACAACAGTTGCGATTTCTATCAAATTTTGTCTTAATTTATCAGTACAGGAAAGATAAAAAGATTGTGGGAATTGTAATAATTTGCAAATATACAATATACATATAGCATTATAAACAATCGGAGAAAAAATTATATGTTAAACTCGGCAGCAAAGTAGATTGACTGCCTTAGCTGAATTCCTAGCCTCGCTACGCTCGGCTATGAACTATCAGCCGCGTCAGTCAATCTACTACTTTGCTGCCTAGTAAAACAAATAACTATTTTCTCCGACTGACAGCAAACATTAATTTTGCAGACACATATCAATCAGCAAAGTATTACTTTTCCTGCCTTGGCAGCAAAGTAAGTACTTTCCTGCCTAGGCAGCAAAATAATTAGTCTCCATGGAAATAAAACGTTTGACATGTTGTCAAACTATAATTATTATCGACATATACATTTCCATAGCAACCAACCGTTCCAACAATTGCGATTTCTATAAAATTTAATTTATCACTACAGGAAAATTAAAAAGATTGTGGGAATTGTAATAATTTGCAAATATCAATATACTTTAGACAAGGAAAGAAGAGGACAGATAATATGGGAAAAAGCTTGTTATCAGCTGCCACATAAATTACTGGGACTGGGTAACTTCAATAAATTAATTGAAGTTACAAGTAATAAATAATAATTAATAAGTTAAAGGAATTTTCAGTCGTAAATTAATATAGCCATTTTATAGGTAGAGTATGAAAAATATATTTCCTACGCCTCTGTTGAATGATTCTCCTTGAAGAAGATTTATGGCTTTATTGATTATTTGATGACTAAAAATATCCGAAATCGGGTATCAAATTACTCTCGATAATTAAATAAACATCCCTGCCATGAAATACTCAGAGGTAACATGCAATAAACTACAAGGTCAGCAGACAATAATTACCTGTGAAATTAAATTCCAGGCTCCTTCTTCTCACTTCGACTCTTGCAACCATATGCCGAACAATTTACCATTTATGAATCTTAGTTTTTATCTCTCTTTGTTCAAAAACTCACAAAATAACTGCAAAATAGCACCGCTACAACAATAGATGTGTTTGCCACTTAAATAATGGTCGCCGCTCTGAAAAGGCTTCATTTTCAGTACATTGGCTTAATGTCATGCGCGATATCCTTAACCTTACCTAATCTAAGCAATATACATATATCATTATAAACAATCGGAGAAAAAATTATATGTTCAACTCAGCAGCAAAGTAGATTGACTGCCTTAGCTGAATTCCTAGCCTCGCTGCGCTCGGCTATGAAATATCAGCCGCGGCAGTCAATCTACTACTTTGCTGCCTAGTAAAACAGATAACTATTAAAGGCTATATCTCTCGGATAGATTGTCAGTGTCGAGAGATGATGGCACAGCTATTATTGCCAATAATATCATATTTTTCATTTGTTCATCTCGAAATCATACTTAAATATGTTTGTTTCATAATTTAAGCATTATGTTACATTTTCTCGAAAAAGGCAAGCCTACTGTGTCAAGTCTACTACTCCTTAGCACAATTTATACCGTACGGTATAAACTGTGTCCTTAGCTACGTATCTCAGTCAATACTCGAAGTCGATGATCAATAAAAACATATAATATATGGATGTACATGTATCAACAATAAAAATGCAAATTTTTTGCCAATGAAAAGTATGTTTTGCTTAATAATTTATTGTTATTGTTAAGTATTTGTTATCTTTAGTAATATGCTTATTCAATATTTAAATAAGTGCGATTCGAACTTTTATTGGATAGACACAGGTGGTCAACTATAAAATATGATTTATGCAAATACGTTAAATCCACCTGCAAAAAAGTTAAAGAGTTGAATTTAATAAATAAATTTTGGTACAACTTTATACAGAGAATATGAATTTTAAATTTCAATTCATGTATGAAAGATTTGGCTTATATAGAAAGAGCTCGCGAAGATATTTTATGATCTAGAGGATATAGAATGTAAAGAGGAACATAATTTTATACAAAAAATTTTCAAAATTAGAAATAAAAGATTACAGGGTGCTTTACAAAGTTTTTAAAAACCACAGGTTTCCATTGACGTTAGGTAGTAGGTGTTGTATGTATAGGGTGATCCGATAACTCTTTAAATGGACTATATTGGGATTTTGAACTTGGAACCTTCGGCAACTTGCACTACTAAAACAGAATTTTATCCACAATACCACAACAAAATTTTTGCACTTGACGTGCATTTCGGTAACCATGTTAGCATCATCAGGAGATGATTAAAACTAAAATTAAAATCTACCTAACTCTCTTTTATACTACTGGTTAATTAATCAAACGGAACTGGAAAGAACCAATCCTGGAATGCCACTAGTCACGCTCGATCAACCAATACAATGGACTATACGAAATAGGCCCTCTCTCTATTATTAATATTTTCTTACGAAATTTAGAACGTGCGTAAAGTGAGTATTTTATGCACGATAGTAGAAAAAATTATTTTGAACACGACAGCAGTTTGATTTGACACACTGACTTATGTTTAAAATATATTTTTTTAGTTAGCATTATTTTTGTTTTAATAAGAAAATTAAGTCCATGCGGAAACTTTCGACACTTGTTAGGAAAATACCTATTACATCTCTACTTTGAAAAATTCATCATATCGATTTGACATAAGCCTTAAATAATGAATTCCCCTGTGGTATGTGTTAAGCCACAACAACCAATATTTCTGCTAACATTTTGTTTTATTGTATTCGATTATGTAGAAAAAGATACGATCTTTATGCTGAAGTAATAGTTTTACTACACCTTTTTGCGGTTTTTAGCTCATGAAATACGTCCTGAGGATATTGGGCTAATTACTGTCAGAGGAGATGAGGCAACACATCCATTTATGGTTGCGTTTCTAAAGGCATCAACGTCAGTTAAGCCGAGAACTACAAGAGATGTGAAAACTAGAGTGAAAAAATCTGATATTGCAAGTGTGTTCGGAACCAACAAAGGTAAACATTTTTGATTCGTATCAAATAACGTCCCGGGCTATTTTTGATACAGCTCGTTAGGTCTGCTGGTGAGATAACTTTCCTTCTTAGCAGAACGGGAGAAAACTAGGCCCGATAGATTATTGTAACTGTAGTTAAAACATTGCTTTTTGATGTGTAAACAGTAAACATCTTAAGCGGCGGTATGAGGGTAAATCTCGGCAAATGGGACGGAAATGTGCAAGCGGATGGGGACGGAAAGGTGCAAGCGGCTGTGACATCATAATCATGCGGCCATGCGCAATGATTTTACGAGGGCTGCTCAAATATTTGTGCATGTCGATATAGGATATGATTACTTTGATACTAAAAATGTAGTTTATTTTTAAAGTAATAGGGGGATTTTATCGCTAGAATAGGATTTATACGTGCTAGTAAGAAATGATTATCAAAATTCAATATTCAGCTATGTGATTTAGACAAATTGAAATGTACTTGAAAGTCATAATTAATAATATTGGTATATTTTGCATTTTATTTATAGTGTTTGCAAAAATATATAATTGTTTAATCATTGGCCTCCCTTTTAGGCCTCAAAATAGATCCTTGAAATGATTATTTGGAGCAACTATTATTGTTATTTCCCACTTTTGCTTTGTTTTCTTTGGCTTAGGTATCTCACAAATAAATCCCTAAACAACTCTTTTCTTAAGCAAAAAATCTTAATTTTTCATTCAAAATTTACATAAATCATAAATCTAGGCACAACAAAGATTGATGGACTAATTAGTAGGGGAGACCCGGGGTTGGTTGTGCCAGTTTTTATTATTTGTGTTTCAACATTTTTTAAATAAAGTTACACAGTTTGTTTTAATTAAGGTATATTCTGTTATGTTTTCTTAACGTAGAAATACCAAAACAATCAACTAACAAGTAATATAATCAAGCCTGTTAACAGAAAATCTAAATAGGATCAACTGTCACAACTGTCACAACTGCTGGGGTTGGTTGTGACCACGATACACCTAAACACGATATGCCGATGCGCATCTCCAAAGGTGGCCACATTCCTTGGAGGCAAAGACGAAAGCTTTTAACACATGACACACCGTCAAATGTAGGCACAATTCACACATAACGGGTGCGTGGTGGTGTGGGAATGGTGTGGTCCAGCTGTGGGAATGGTGTGGTCCAGCTGTGGAGCCGTCGTGGCGGGCTCAGTACACACAGAAGGAATACCGGTATTTGTCATTTGTCAGCGCGAAGTGATAATGTTTTCGAACAACGAAGCTGACCAGGATATGTTGGACCTTGGGAATTTAGCTAACATGCAAAGGGAGAGGGGATACTGGGTACATACTTGCCTTGTTGATAAGGTAAATTTGAGAAGAATTGTTTTTACGGGGGATTTTAATGTTCATTTTTCTGGAAGCGATCATCGAGCAATTGGGCGCAACCAACAGAAACTAACCTAAGTCATGCCCAAAATGAAGAAAAACTTTTTACACATTTTAAAAATAAAAAAACATCTTGCCACTGGAATCGGACCCGCGCCGCCATATTGCAGACTCGTCATCCAACCACTGAGATACGGACCAGTTGACAGCAATTCACCTGACCCTAAAGATATGGTGTTTGTCAACAATGTATCATCATCATCATTATTTCTTATTATACTTTTACAATATTAATTCTTAATTCATTTAGTCTAAATAAGAGGGAGAGGAGGGAGCTTCCTCGCACTGCTACTTCAGTGCGATTCGTGGTCACCCTTTAGGGCTGTTGTTGTTGCTCTACATGACTAAATAAATGTACTAAAACCATGCTGTAAATCATTTACATGGGAACCTTTCCTTCGAATTAATTTACTTAATTTACATTACCAATAGGGTGCAGTAGAGGTTGTCTTTGGTTCATGGGGAGAAGTGGGAGTGTGAGGGGGGCTAACAGAGGAAAAGCACTATACGAAAATACCTCTTTCACGATTCTTTGGTTTCTAGCTGTATACTTTTTGGGGGCGCAAAACACACTTTAGTCAGGGAGTAGTTAGAACCACATCGTGAGGGTTGCCCTCTCAATCAGGCCCAATCAGCCGAGCCCTGCCAAAACCGCCTTTCAGCCTGCACCGAAGGGCAGGAAGAGCAGGTTAGCCGGTATGTATGACAGGCCCCTACTTTTAATTTGGTTAATATTTCACTCCACCTACGTTAGAGGTGTCCGTTGCGTATTGCTATGATGCCATGCCATGTGAGCTAAAGTTTTACTAATCAATATATACATATACATACACATATACACATTACACATACATACATATACATACATATACATACATATACATACATATACATATACACACATACTTATACACACCCATACACATACGCATATCTACATACACACCCACACATGCACACTCATACATATATAAACACATATACATCGCTTCGTAGTTGGTCAATGATTTAGTTGTAGCATCGTGTCGCGTCATGTTTGTTGATTACTAGCCAAGGTCATTCAGGCGGTCTGGAATTCTGGAAATAAAACGTTGTGGCTCTATGTGCCTGGGCTCGGCACCAAGATCATAGCGCCTATTGGCTATGTTGCACGTAAGCGGCGAGCCTCTGATACCAGAGTCAAAGAACATGCTCGCAACTTTATCTATGTATTCTTCGACAGTTTCGATATCTGCCCATGCGTGCAGGTCCCTGATCCCGGTATATCGACTCGCAGAGAAAGCTGCTCTTAGATATCGATTTTGCATTTTCTGCAATTTATTTTTGTGCGTTCTGGCTACCGAGTACCAAATAGGGGCTCCATACAAAAGTGTCGGCCTTATGATTGTTTTATAGATCCTTTTACTTTGTTTCCTGGACTTAAGAATGACCTTGGCATCATAAGCATGTGCAGACTTTTTTGTGCTATTATATTCCTTCATTTAATGTCTGTCATGTGTTCTCCAAAGTTTAGTCTTTTGTCGAAGATTATGCCTAAGTATTTAACCTTGTCCTTCCTTTTTGCTGCCTGCGCAATAGGCGATTGCGAATATATGGCCGTATCGTCAGCGTAGACCGCAATGGATGTACTAGGGGATGATGGTATATCCGCACAGTAGTTGATAATACTGCGGGACTCCAGCTTTTAGTGGCCTCACACTCGATTCTGCCTCGCAGATGCGAACTGAGAAGGTGCGTCCGGCAAAGTATGATTGCACTAGGGCCGCAATGTACGGTGGAAAGCTGTATTTAACGTGGAACTTGTACAGCAACCCGCCGTGCCACACCGTGTCGAACGCTATCTCTATGTTCAGAAGGAGCAGTGCAGAGTGCAGTGCTTTGCCTGTTGTTAAAGCCGTTTATCGTGTCGTGAGGTATTTTCGCCGCCAGCATAGTGGTGCTGTGGTTGGCGAGAAAGCCGAACGGCTCATTTGGCAACACCTTGAGCTGTCCGGATGCACTGCTGATCCTGGGCAAGAGAAGCTTCTCTGCCACTTTCCCCATGGTGGCAAGCATGGAGATCGGCCTGTAAGAGCCGGTAAGCTGCGGATTTTTGCCTGGCTTGTGTATTAATATTACACGGGCAGCAGGGAAATGCTGAAGGCGGATTGTAGCATTTACAATGTGCATGAGGTGAATTAGGGATATGTTCGGTACGTACTGTATGGTATATTGTCATGCCCTGGAGCCTTTTTCTTGGGTAGATGGCTTAAGACCCTTTTTACCTCCGCAGGTGTGACAAGTAGCTTGTCTGCAACCGTCGGAGGCAAGGGGTATTTTTGAGCTTTGAATTTTTCAACGGTAGCTTTAATATTTTCATGGAATGGAGTGTCGTCAGGTGTCTCTCCATGGATGCCCTCCAGAAAGTCCGCGAAAGCCTCCGCTTTGCACTGGTCGCCTATAATTTCGACGCCGTTCTGTCGAATTACTGGCATAGACGCGGAGGTTCCCCGGACACTTCTAGCTAACCTCCACAGAGAGCCATCTTGGGTGTTAACCGTGTTATCGTACGTACTCTATCCATTTTTCTGATCTAAAGTCCCGTAGATTTAATTACGTCTGTTAGTCCCGTCATTAGTTCATGGTCAGTGCGCGCTCTGTTGCGCTGCCATCTACGCTTAACCCTGTTCCTGTAGGCTAAGTCTAGTAGTATCATTGTATAAAAAAATGCTAGTATGTAGTTAGAGAGGGATTCTGCAGGGCGCACTTTCCTGACAGTGTGAACTAGTGTATCTCTGATACGATGGATGTTTGAGGTGATTAGTTGGACTTGCTTCTCCAATTCTTGAACGCTGTCGATTTGCTTCGGAACTACCAACAATGTAATCCGCGCGCAACTCTGAAGCCCTCTGACGCGGGACGAGCAACGTCTTGTGTCTTCTGTAGCTTAGCTTAGTTATTAATTAAGTTAGGATATTAATTTTTTACATGCTGTATCTGTATCTTGTGCATTTTAGGCATATATTTTCGATTATAATTGGTGGCCCAAAAAAGTGTGACGTCATAATGACGTATATATTTTTTTATTACACGCCTCATATTTTTGAATCTTTGGGTGACATACATCCTTAAGATGTTATCAAAATCCGTGTGGTAAAACACGCGAAAAAACAACGAGCGAGTCTGCTAGTACTCGAGACACTGATGTGTAAACATATCCTATAGCGTCACAGCCGCTTATACATTTCCGTCCCATTTGCCGAGATTTACCCTCATACAGTCGCGTAAGATGTTTACACATCAATAAAATGTAAAAAAATGGTCTTGCACTTGCTGATATTCATACATTTTTATATTCAGTATAATATTTTTAAGTCAGGAGGTAGATTGAGAAGCGGGAAAGGGGAGCACTAATTTCCTCGTTTCTCTTCACCGCATTTTGCTCTAGTTACATAGTACCTACCTATGTTATAAATAACATGCCGTTTTTCGTCTCTTAAAGGAACTCTAAGTTTCAGTCACTTATATGATGGATATTGGCGATGCATACAACCGTTTTGAGTCCAATAAATACTGAGATTTGTTACTTGGTGATATGACGACTTAAAAAACTGCAATGAATGAAATTAACCAAACATAAGATGATAATATAATATTCTCCACTTACGCAGATATTTTTTCTTCAGGATATGAACCAGAAGGAAGAAGCACTTGCCAAATCAACACGCTGTACATAAGCTTTAAGGATTTAAAATGGCAGGTATGTTCATATTAGCAACTTTGGACTAATTTTCTAGTTATTACAAACATACCGATATGATTATTCCATTTTATGACGAATTAATTTTTTACGCCATCTGAATCTGTAAAGGATAGGACCCTTTCGTTACAGGCCACAGAGTATGAATTGATGCTAAAAAATCTGTTTCTTAAATAACGATAGCAAAGACCCAATTTAATACGCAAAACCCTAAGAGCCCGTTCTCACTTGTCGGGTGTAGGATCCGTTTATTAATCGGATGTCGCCGCCTCTATTCACACTAGTCGACTGTCGTACCCGATCGTAGTTGGAGCCAATTTCGGTACTCTCCACGAAGCGACTGTGCGCGGTGGACGTCGACGAAGATTTTGTGGTGCTGTTATATTTTAGAAAAAAAATACAAGCCAATAATAGAAAATTTTGGGTGCACCCAATCCTGAAGGAACGATTTCTTTGGAAACTTTTCAAAGCCTAATCACTCAATTGAAAAGTGACAAACATAAGTTTTTATATTATTTTAGAATGTCCATAACTGCATTCAACGATCTACGGGCACGAGTTTCAGCAGGCATAAACTATAAAAATACATGATTAGGGCAGCCTTGTACGAGGTTTTCAGGCCCAACATCCGACAGATGTGAACAGCGCCATACAAGCTCATATGCGAACGAGATCCGACACGATTTTTCATCGGGCGTGCGGCGCTGGCAAAACACCCGACAATACTTGCCGGAGCCGACAAAAAAACGGAGTGGGATAGATGTGAACAGCTTCATACAAAATGTATTGCCACTAGAGCACCCGATATTTTGTCGGATCCTACATCCGACAAGTGGGAACGGGCTCTTACAGGATGGTCGCGATACATTGTCATAGTTTGTTGAACCATTCATGTACCCATTTGTTCGGATAAGTTTGGGTTTTGGGTTACCACGCCCTGTAACTGCTAATAGCCCGAATATAAAAGCGACTCTTCCCTAAATCCAAATTTGTCTGAGGCAATATATCTATGTGTTTGAGTAATCCATATTATTATTTATTTTGCTTATGAGTTTTTTCATTTTTCATTGATGAAAGTAATTAGAAAAACTATAGGTGCCTCTAAAAATAAAAAGATTTAAAGAATAATCTGGAATTAGTTGGTACCAAGCTATTAAAATCTTTTTACTAAGAACACTTAAAATTTCTAAGTCGCCGAAAATATTTATGTGGCAATTAACGTTTTTACGCTGATTCGCTGGAAGCTCGGTAACCTATTTGAACCCTACGTTCGAAGGGTCCGTAAGGGAATTCTCTTCCTGTGTTGCGGTTTTGAACGAAATAAGATGAAAATTCGTTTCATTACAATTCTCTTCGTATATCTACATATCTAATTAAAATTATTTAGTATTCCTAATAAGTACTTGCTTTTTATAATGCATGTATAACTTGGGGAGTTAAAGCAGAGATGCCGCGCTATAAAAAAGCGTCGCTGGCTCTACCTTCCCAGGCATATTATAAGCTATAATGTTTTTACTTTTCCTGGGTAAAGGTGATGTGGAAACTGGCTTATACATGGACGTGGTTAAAACTTGCCGATTTTTCAAGATGAAAAGGTGTAAAGCAAGGCTAGTTTTTAAAATACTGTCACGGCTAGCAACCATCCGAATGTTTTTGTGCTAACCTATAGAACTCGCCTTGTCACGTCCACATATGAGTCATCACTGGCCACGAAGATTCAGGGACTGTCCCAGAAGGTTAATCTGGGAAACTGTGGAATTACCTCGATACCCTGGCGAAGAATAGTATAAAGGGTGTCGCTTTTTCCCGAGTATTCGTGATAGATTTTATATTGTATAAAATAGCTGACAGAAAGCGAATAGGAGTTAGTTAATCATTGAGTGTTGAATTGTAAAGAGCTATTAGTTAATTTAATGTGATAAAGAATAAAGAGAGCATTAGTTTAAAATGATAAAAGTTGTAATTTTATCAGAAATCAGAACCCACGGGAAAAACGTAACATTTGGTGCCAGAAGTGGAATTGTGAATAAACGGAACGTGTGAAGTGTTCTTGGAGAAGAGAAGAGGGTACAAGTGCGTCAAGAAGCCGCATGGATTCTGAGAACATTTTATAACATTCTATGGTCAATACGAGGCAACAAATGGCAGAAATGGAACAAATTAATAAAATGTTGGCCGATTTCATGAATAATTTATTTTAATTGCTGAGAGGCGAGCGGATCGGGTAGAGGATGAACGTAGAAGGCAAGGGGCTCATGAGTCGTAAAGAGTAGGAACGTAAGAAGCAAATAGAACAGAACCGGCTTCAGAAAATTTTACAAGACCAAGAAGATAAATGGCAAATAGAACAGGACCGGCTTCAAAAAAATTTTCAAGATCAAGAAGATAAAAGGCAAGCGGAACGGGAAGAGGATGAACGCAGAAGGCAAGCAGAACAGGAACAGCTTCAAAAATGGATGCTGCATGTAATTGTAGGCGAGCAAGGAAAATTACAGAAAATATATTGGACTGGCAAAATGAGAAATTTGAAAAAGAACTAAACAATATACAAAAAGAAGTTGTAACTGTACAAAAAGAAGTTTGAACTGCGCAAAAAGAAGTTGGAAATGCACAAAAAGAGGTTGGAAATGTACAAAAAAGTAGGAGACGTACAGAAAGAATTGAAGAATCTATAAGCAGAAGTTACCAGACTAAAAAATTAAGGATCCACCGAGAGGGTATTCACCACAAGACAACAAATTGCTACTTCACTAGTGGTAGCGCTTCGTGGATCTGCCATGGAACTACTACAGACCATTCCCATCAGCCAACAAGGGAAATATGACATATTTGTAGCTGTACTGGAAAGACGATTTGGAGACTAACACAGAAGACAACTGTACCAGGCACAAGTAAAATACCACCATTAAAAGCCTGGTGAAAACCTGCAAGAGTATGAGGCAGACGCTAAACATCTCATTCAAATGGCCTGCCCGGGGGCAACGGAAGAATTTCAAGAGGAACTTGCTGCCCAATATTTCGTGGATGGTATCAGAGATCCAGAAACTCAGAAAATGTACAGATATTCCAGGAGCTACTAGAAGTTAGATCATGTAACCGAAATGCTATAAGTCAGTGCTCTAGATATGGCAAGACTTGACATTTCAAATGGGACTGTCGAGTACAGAGATTTCGGGAGCCACTAGAAGTTAGACCATGTAACCGAAATATTTGAAATCAGTGCTATATATGTGGCAGGACTGGGCATTTCAAAAGAGACTGTCAAGTACAAAGATCCCGGGAGCCATTAGAAAATAGACCACGTAACCGAAATGTTTCAAATCAGTGCTATATATGTGGCAGGAGTGGGCATTTCAAGAGACTGTCGAGTACAAGTAAGGTCTACATCTCCATTCAGAGACGCTAGCAGTTCAAAGTCAAGTCAGGAAGAGTTAAAAAAAATATAACTTTAAGGCTAAGCACCTGGAAGGAAGATGGCATAATAATACAGATGCTTTATCCAGAAGGTCATGCGATGATAATTTAAACATTGCCAAAGAATAGACTAACGGAAGGAATCACTCCCATTAGGCGTATCAAGTTTAAGGTTGATGAGCAGTGGACCACAGAGCAACTTAGAAAAGATCAGCTTGAGGATAGTGAAACAGCACTACTGCTAAAAGCTAAAGAATAGCGTCAACCAAGACCAAGCAGGAGAGATATTTCAACTAAAGAGTTTACTTTTAGATTTCTGTGGGCTCAGTGAAAATGGACTCCTTAAACGAGTCCGGGAAAGCGTTAATGGAAAAGTAGTGAAGACGCAGTCAGTGGTACCAAGGAAGAGGGTATCGGAAGTCCTGGAAGAAGTACATAATGGAATGTTTGGTGCTCATCTCGGAGTTAACAGAACGATTGACAAAATCCGCGACAGATTTTACTGGGTCAACTACTGTCAGGATGTGAAATCATGGTGCCAGCAGTGTTCAACCTGTGCCTCAAGTCAAGGAGCCCAGACAAGATCTAGTGGGAAGATGAAATAGAATGATGTGGAACTACCGTTTGAACGTCTCGCCAATGATCGAATGAAGACACGATATGCTAACTCTATGGGATTTCAGATGAACGATAAAGTCTGGTTATATAATCCGCAAAGGAAGAAAGGAAGATCTCCCAAGCTAACGACAATATGGGAAGGGCCCTATATAGTCATCAACGTAGCCCAAGAACCAAACTAAAAGTTGTTCACCTCGACAGGCTCAAAGCATATCACATGATGGGGACGATCAGGTTTAGGAGGGAGGCAATGTCACGGCTAGCAACCATCCGAATGTTTTTGTGCTACCCTATAGAACTGGCTTTGCCACTTCAACGTATGACGGCTGGCCGGATTTAGGAACTGTGGAATTATCTCGATGTCGAGAATAATATGGAGTGGCCTCGTTTCTTCACGAGTATTCGTGATAGATTTTAGATTATATATAAATAGCGGACAGAAAGCGAATAGGAGTTAGGTAATCATTGAGTGTTAAATTGTAAAGAACTATTAGTTGTAAAGTTATAAGAGTAGTTTAATTGTGTTTAATTGTACATAGTGATAAAAAATAAAGAGAGCATTCGTTAAAAATAGTAAAAGTTGTAATTTTATCAGAGCCCACAGGAAAAACGTAATAATAATCATCCTGATAGAAATTTTTAAGAGCCTTAGCTAATTTTTTATTTCTTGGTTGAGTTATTTCAATTAACCATTTATGTCGGTGAAATTAATATCTATTTTGCTATTGCAATTTGCATTTTTATCGTAAAATTGACCTTTTTCGACATAATTAAAAAGACCGTTAAGCCCTCTTTCACAGGACACGGATTTGGCCCAGTTTCTTGCTGTTTTCGTGCGGGTTTGCTTGCCATCTAAAACAAATAAACCGGTACCGGACAAAATTCGTATTGTGTAAAAGCAATGATTTAATTATGTGTTACTGGACAACATGCAATCAATAATCTATAAAACTGGATCGAACGAAATCCGTATCATGTGAAAGAGGACTAAGCCTGTTAAGACATTTTTAATTTTCATAATATATGTTTGTGTTATTATAATGATACGCTATAAACTATATTACAATTGAGTTTTGTATTTTAGGACTGGATTATCGCACCAGAGGGATACGCAGCCTACTTTTGTCATGGAGAATGCAATTTCCCACTCAATGCGCACATGAATGCTTCAAATCATGCTATCGTACAAACTCTAGTGCACTTAATGAACCCGACAAGATACCCGAAATCATGTTGTGCACCAACGAAGCTGTCACCAATTTCAGTTCTATACTTTCTAGACGATCATAATGTTGTCCTAAAGAAATATAAGCAAATGGTGGTCAAAACGTGTGGTTGTCGTTAATATTATCTGCAATTAATAATGTTTTGTACATGTACAGGGCGTATTGAAAAAAAAATAGAAATGCTCGAACGTAATTAATTTGTCATGTATTCTGTAACACCTGTTCCATGTATTGGATATTTTTATTGTGCTATAGGAGATTTCTTATGAAATATTTAAATTTAGCAGTTATCGAATTATTGCTATTTGAATTGATATTTTACGCGGTTTGGAGCGGTTGGTGAAGCTACACGGTTAAACTTAAACAATCTATTAATAATGAAAATAGATATAATCTGTTTTGTTATAAGTCAAACCGTTCAGATTCTAGAAGTTTATAATCTCTTACTCCGAAAAATTTCAATTCTCACTATTTTGAAAACTATATAATTTTGGTATAAGCAGGTAACCACGTTACAAAAAATATGCTTAGAATCTTCCGTAGAAATCAAGTATAAAATTAAACATTTCATATTAAAACCATAATCGGCGACGCGACGGCGCGGCGACGTTGCGTTTCCTACGTTGTATACGTAGAAGGGTTGTCAAAAAATGCGTAATATGATGACGTTTTTCATCTTTTTAATTTAACAGCCGAATTTTTATCGGATTTGACTTTACGGATACAATGTATAATAATATAATATCCAGTTCGTGATATATCCCAGTGGATTAAAATTGAATAAATAATTTTTTACTGATAGAACACTTTTCTTATAAATAGATATTCTATTTTCTATTTTTTTCTATTTCTTTAAGTAAGTTCTGTATAGCATGCATTTATATCATTTATCATTTTTATAATATTGGTGTATTAAAGTTAACTTCATCATATTTTTAATCGGCTAAATGAGAATCCATTAGTGTAGCATTTGAAACAAAGTGGTTTGTCATTCCCTATCTGGTAATTTTCTTTTTAAATAATATTTTTCAGCATTTTTTGTGCCATAACTTACAGATTACATCTTGTTCAGAGTGACTTAGAACTTTTAAGGCATACTGTAGGTATATCTAGATGAATTTGAATCTATACAAGAAGAAGCTATAATAGCACAAACTGCATTTTTATAATGAGATTTTTAGACTGATAATATTGAAAATATTTTAGCGTATCTAGACATTAACTTAATTCAAAAATATGTAGAATACCTTTAATCCTAAAAACACTCGAACAAAAATTAAAATGTATATTCTCGAAAAAAATCATGGATATTGAATATTCTAAGACAGCCAATAAACCAAAAAAATGCCTTTTTGATCAAAATATAACAAGTTTTTAAACACCCATCACATAATTTTTATTCGATTTTGTACGTAGGTACTATTTGTTGAATATCTAAAAATTCTTTTAACTCACAGTTTTTGTGATGTAATTAAGTGATTCCCGACATAAATAAAGTGTCTATTATTGAGTTAATTATTTTATTAGGAAGAAAATTAAAATTAGGCTTTTTTATCCATTTTACCAAAAAATGTATAGGTACCTACCTATATACTACCATAATATAATACTATGCTATTACCTACCTTTATACATTTTAATTTTGAAAATAATTTGTTCTATTTTGTGTTAGTACCTACATATATTTTAAGGACGAAAATTCGAAGCTTTTCTCATTTTAAAAAAATTAACTTTCTCCTTTACTTAACGTTTCTTATATGTAATTATTTCATTGCTAAATAGTTCTCCCACGCATTTACATTTACATCGACATTATTTGTTACCATCCATAAAAATGTAAGAACATGTATTTTGTAAATAGATAAGCATTTGTGACTGTAATATCGATTTTTATTTCCTTAGATATATGTATTCTGATATCCAAGTTCCCAAGTTGTGTACTAGGTGTTAGAAAATATCTTGTTGAGTTTTCAATGCAATCTCCAATTCTTAGTTTCTGGTTGGTTTTTGTAACAAAATTCGCGATTGAAGTGAAGGTGCCCTATAAAGGCGGATTTTCATATTTGGGTCTGTGCATCGACTGTGTACCTACTATGCTGCGGCCGCCGCGGGTCGTGTATATGTTCACATTTAGGACTGGACTATGATCATACTCGGACTATAGCCCGCCAAGCGAGTAAACCTTAACGACGAGTGAGGGGCAGAGGACTACTACGTAAAAAAATATTGCCTTCTCATAGGCGCACAAGGTTAATCTTACCATGTTATTATTGATAATATTGATTAGTTTAAGACGTCAAAATTAATTACAGTTTTTTTTTTAATATTACAGTTTTATAGTACAATATATTGTAGTAATAAGTAGAGTTCGTTTCCCGAAGTTTTGTATCTACATCATCGATGACGTCGCTTAACTTGGAAAGAAAGGGTTTATCGTAGCTAATCCAAATATAAAATCTTTAGCGTTCAATTTTTGTATTTAAAGTTAGCCTATATTGAAGCAAGTATGTTCCAAAACGCTCTTTATAGCACGTTCAGAATTGTTTTGAAATAAAAATTTTAATTTAGAATAGAGTTCAGAGAGGTATCCGAAAATATAGAAATTAGTTAACCGCGTATAATAGTCACCAAATGCAAGAAAAATATAAGAATGGTTAAAAATCTTCAAAGATATCATCAAATTAAGAGTCTGGCGACATATAGGTTGCGCCGATTTTGCATTTTTTTTCGCTAGAAAAAGGGGTGTCCTATAGAGTAGTTTAAGCCAAAAAAAATCGGAGGATCCGCCACATTTGATCCGAAAAAATATCCGCGTTTTGAACCTAAAACTTCCACTACGACATTCCCAGGTGTAACGTGAACATATTGAAATTGTAACGTGAAAATAATGAAATTTTAGTAACCGACACCGGAGGCCTGGCACAGTGTTTCCAAATGTTGCACATTTTCTTATGAAGAATAACAGTGTTTCTAAGTATATTTAATATTACACTTCACGCAATGAGAGGCTAATTCACCCAGACCGTACCAACAATCTAGTTGCTTGCATTCACGCCATGTCTTCGCGATGTAATCAGTTTGTCGCAAGAGCTCTCGTGGTCGAGGGGTCTAGATGGTTAAGTCTGAATTCGGCGGCTATCGGCGGCCCGGGTTAAAATCCCGTTGGTTTTTTTTTTTTAATTCTAAACAGTTTTTTCCAGATTTTGGGTATCCTTGGGTTAGCACTTGGTTAGTTTCCTTTTGTTGAGCGAAGGGTCATGCGAAAAGTGAATAAGTTTCGGGCTGAAACTGAACTGTTATTTGGTAACGTCGGTACGGTCTGGGTGAATTAGCCTCTCGTTTCACGTATGACTCTCCGCTCGCTTCTGTCGCTCCGGGGGCGCAACCAAACAAAACTAACCCAAGGCATGTCGGAAATCAAAAAATAAAATTTGTCAGTCGAAAATGCAAATATGTTTTAGTTTGTTTTTCTTCATTTGGGCATGTCTTGGGCAGAGCTGTTTAAGATCATTTAAAAAAAGATTTAAATCAAAGATCAAAGATACTTTTCATTTGGACAAACGATTTAAATTAAAAATCGTTTTGTATATAAAGAAAGATTTAAATAATAAATCTTTTTTATATTCAAATCTTTTTTACATTTTAAATCATTTTAGGAAATATTTAAATATTTTCAAAAGATTTAAAGATTTTTTAAAATTTAAATCTTTTAAAAAGATTTCAAGACTTCCTAAAATTATCTAACATGTAAAAAAAGATTTAAATCATTTGGTTGGTTATGTACAACGAAAGGACGTCGTTGGTTATGTACTATTAAAAACCCCTTAGAGCGTAATCAAAATGTTATTTATATAAATTGAATGAAAAAAAAAAACAAAAATGTGACGTCACCCAATCTAAATTTTAAAAACAATAAAATCCTAAATAGGTACGTCAAAATAACATACCAAACCAAATTAAAATGTTATTTAAACCTTGTTTTTTTTTTAATGGAATTTTTGACACATTGTCAAATATTTAAAAGCCGTTAGCATTCACATAATTGATAACTTTGCACTTCCTATTATGTTAGCCGATTATATTGATTAAAATGAACACAGTAACAACATCAAATAATATACTAAATAGCTCATTATGAGCATGCTAGCAGCTTTTAAATATTTCATAATGTGTCAACAATTTTGTTAAAAAAAAACAACCTTTAATTTTTTTGACAATTACTTTTTGATAAAATCGACTTCAAATTTGACAAAATTCTATTATTTCAATTATCTTTTTTTATTTTTGATTTGAATTTTTCGTAGAAATATTTGTCTGGCGGGAAAATCTGGCTTACTTTTTAGCTAGGTTTTCTCTGGTATTTTGTTTGCTTATTTCAGAGTGATTACTTCGTAAAGGGTTTGTTTATGACGCAGAAACTTTCATCGAAATATTCGGGAATATATATTTTTAAGAAATCAATAATACAAAAGTGTCCCATATAGCCATTATATATTTAAAAAAGAAAATTAAGTAACACGCATTAAAAAAATATATTACAAAATACAAAATAAACATAGAACTAAAACACTTAGGATGTATTTATTGCTGTATGTATTTTATTATAGTTAAACTCTATTTTATGATTTAAATATTTTTAATGATTTAAATCTAAATCTGTTTAAGGATTTAAATTTTTTTGAAGATTTAAATCTTTTTACTGATTTAAATCCTTTTAGAAAGATTTAAATCCTATTTTTAAATCAAAAATCATAGATACTTTTCAGAAAGATTTAAATCATAACTTAAAAATCACTATCAGAAAAAATATTTAAACTCAAAATATTTAAATCAAAAAATGTATTTAAATCGCAAAAATTATTTAAATCTCACTGATGGTGACAGCTCTAGTCTTGGGTTAGGTTTGTTTGGTTGCGCTCCCGGAGCGAGCGGAGGGCCATGTATGAAGTGAGATATTTGACGAATATATACATACATACAAAGGAATAGTGAAATAGTGTAATTGAATGAGTGTCTCTTTTATGCCGATTAATGAATGCAAATGCACATTGAAAAATCAGCCAAGCAGCAACGTTTATCGAGAGGGTCTATACGGCGGGCCATGATATCATTATGGCAGGATCGACCATCCCTTCATCTTCATACAATCGGACAACTGGGTGTCTTGGTCAACAGCAATATATCCTGGCATGACCACGTTGCTAACATCGCAAAATCAGCCTCCCAGAAGCTTGGTACGCTATTTCGCAACAAAAACTGTATACACCGTAGCAGTTGACCTTGCTCTACAATGCGCAAATAAGACCGTGCTTAGAATATTGTTCACACATCTGGGATGCCGCACCAGATCACACCCTGAAGCTACTGGATTCCGTTCAGAAGAGAGTTGTGCGTCTCGTCGGCGGAGTTGACCCGGAATCTGGATAGTCTGAAACACCGCAAATATGTGGCCGAGAAGTCCCTGTTTTACAGATAATTTTACGGCAGATCTTCCCAGGATTTGACCCGCTTTATCCCATCTCTACCAGACAATCACGATAGACGGCAAGAGCGCACCGGTTCGTCGTACAACTGGAAACACCTTGAACATCGCTTTACAAGAACTCCTTTGTCTGGCGCACTGCATCACTGTGGAACTCACTCCCTGGACGCATATTCGGATGTAACAGGCAAGATGTCCATTCGGCTATGCCGAACATTTCTTCATATGTGGCGTGCACGATGGCATTTAGTCGGATGTCGTGACTGTTACATAGAATCAACAAATAAGTCTTCAATTATTTAAACACTTCATGCATGGACCTCCGCTCGCTTCGCTCGCTACGGGGGCTCAACGAACAGAAACTAACCAAGTGCTACCAAAATTAACCAAACATTTTTATTTTATTTTTTTTATTTTGGGTTAGTTTTGGTTAATTTCTGTTTGTTGAGATCCCGTAGCGAGCAGAGGGCCATTTTTTCGGCTCGAATGTAGCGGATCCTCCGATTTTTTTTGGCTTAAACTGCTCTACAGGACATCCCCTTTCTAGTGAAAAAAGAGAATTGGCAAAATCGACAAAACCTATATATCACCAGACCCTACAAACCAAATAATATAAATAACCACACACAGTTCGGCATATTCCACGCCAATGGCTAAAAGCAAGTCGCTGCTGAAATTTTAAAATATGTAAAAAAAGTTAGGTGTTTGTCTAGGGTCAAAATTCAAAATTAAATATATGGGTCAAAGTGTATTTAATATATCTTACCACCAATCACGAAACTGCCTCCCCGCTAAAAATCAAGTAAACCTCGCACTGTTGCCTGTTGTCGCGTATTTTAGATAGCTTGAAGGCGAATACAATATACACAGTATACTTATTTCGGATTTGCCTGTGTAAATAAAATGGTAAATAATAGAAGACAGTAGTATTAAGGAAAATAACAAAATTAAGTATTCAAGTAGGAAATTTAAATATGTAAATTCACTATAGGAAACTGGACAGAAAATAAATTAGAATTATTGGGGAAAAAATGTGGCAACATCTAAATATGCGAGAACATTTTTTGCCCGCATTCTTTTCATACAGGTTCTTTCATTTGACCAACAGTATGTCGTTTTGTAATCAGTTGTAAGCATACGAACGAACAGCATAGACTCTTCCAATGACGGTTTAATAATATGAGCAAAGTGCATTCAGATTTTGAAGAAAAGAATATAATGAGAAAGCGTCGTAAAAAAATTTCATAATCACTATGTGCAAAGTTATATAAAACTGCTGTTCTTGAACGAGTATTATAAATTTTTCTTCGTTAATAGTTTCACCCATTTTACCAGTTTCGTACTACACTACAAACTGAGCTGAGCGCAGATGACTTTCGGGACAAGTGCACCATTATATGTGATTTTCACATACGAGCCGTGCTGTGTTACGATCGTCTTCCGACCGTCGCAAATCGGTTTGAATGCGACTGGAACCTGCATGACCGCAACACGGTCGTAACGCAGTTCTTTATGTGTAAATGTAAATATGGGCTTCAGTGCGTTTCATATGGAAGATACAATTTTTGGACGTACAGTAAAAACGACACGGTAGGTGCACAGTCAGTACAGGATCGACAAATGACATAGCCCAAGTAGATATTGCTAGAAAGGCTCTGCAGTGCCTTTAAGGCACTGTAGATATTGCTCGCCATAAGCCTCATGTGTGGCGGTGGTCCGAAAACATCGAATATCTACTATAAATGACCGTGGTAATATGCTTATCATATTTTGCATGCAGGACTAGAATCGCAAAAGAAACAACTATCCCACAAAATTTTTCAAAATGTATAGAAATAATGCAATTCTGTGCTATTTAAAAAAAATCAAATCGAAACTAAATATTTAATAATATAATAGTTGTCAACTAGCTAAGTAGGATAAATATATAGCGAACAAATATAATTATTATATCTATTTATAAAGTTGACACGTAGTATAAGAACGACCGTTTGTAGAGCGAGACCAAGGTGCTGCGGTACAGATTTTTGTTGCGATATAGCGCACCAAATTTCTGCGAGGCTGATTTTACGATGTTAGTTGTGGCAATGCCAGGACATATTTCCGCTGACCGAGACACTCAGTGGTCTGATTGACAAGGATAATCAATCCTGCCATAATTATGTCAGGGTCCGACCGACGCTGACGTGTTGATTTTTTTGGTAAACGCGACTGGGTGGGCTTTTGCTGCATTGAACTGGACCAAATTTCTGTTATCCTAAAGTTCGAACTTTCTCCAGATCTTGAATAATTGTTGTAATCTGCTCCTGTTTGCGGTGATAAGTCTCAATCGGACAAGACAGACAGGGTACTGTCATCTGCAAAATTATAAACAGGATTATTGGTTTCGGTCAGCAGGTCATTTATATAGATGAGGAATAGAGTTGGTGAAAATATTGCGCCCTGAGGGACGCCCGCATTAATGGTGAAGGTGTCTGAGATGTCTCCGTCAATTGCAACGTGCAGAGATCTTAAGGAAACTGGCAAGCCAGCTGCAAAACAGGCCCTGGCAGTCCGGAGGCGAGCAGTTTATTGAGCAATCCCTCATGCCAAAGTCTGTCGAATGCCTTTGACATATCCAACGCAATCGCTCCAGTTTTTCCGTAGTTCTTAATTACTTTACTCCACATATCTCCTGCCGATCTCTCTTTGCGATAGTCGTATTGGTTATCGTTAATTTTTCTGTTGGTCTCGAGGTAGTTCAGTAGTTGCTGATTGACTACACATCTTATGATTTAAGAGATTATTGGAAGCTAGCGAGCGTGTTTTTTTGCCTATTTTTGAAGAGGTTGTAACGGAATATAAGTTAACAAATCTCAGTCTATTCCCAAAAACATTTAACCTAAAGAGACCCGACAACTCATTCATAAAAATCCAAAATCTTGCAAAAATATCAACAAAACGATTGTCCCGCCTCCTTATATTTTTATGAATCGTGTACAAACTTTTGTCAAACTTCGTCCCCACTACTAAATGTAGTATTGCCCGCCCCCGCCTGAACGAAAGCAAGGACAGTTCATAGACGTAGACTTTGAAAATGTGAGTCCATCATAATAATAATTTCAATAAAGTAAATACGTTTAATTTGAAATGATGGTATTTATTCGGGTGCATTATTTAAAATATATTTATGTTTTATTTATAGTGTGTGGGTTAGATTGCGTTAGTTTGCTTTAGATATGGGTTCTGAAGGTTAGTTAACACAAAATAGTTATTTTGCTGTGCCACGAAATTTTTCCGTGTCCTTGCAAAACCACTGCCATGAAACCAAAGAAGTATTCAATTCAAAAATTATTTAATAGAGGTTGATAAATGACTGCAAACATATCAGATTATCCATTAATATCACATACATAGGTATGTATGATAAAATACTAATTAATCACATCACAAAATGGTGCCCACTGTACTACTGTGTTTCATTTACTTTTACTTACTTGTGGAAACTCAGGTTCGGATGATAATAGCTGGAGATTTTGCATACCTCACACCGCAAGACCATCGTTACTTTGATATAAAATTTATAAAAAATATTTGTAGGAAATCACTCACGAAATACAAAAAAGCTATATGTCGCGTCGCGTCGCAAAAATTCAGGCTTTAAAACGTCCATTTGAAACCAAACAAAACTGGGCGAAGAGTGCTATTTTGCACGTTTTTTAATGAAAAACATTAATTTATTCAAGTCGCGATCAAAAGTTGGACGGCCATCTTGCCACTTTTGACGTGTATTATTAGGAATCCCATTCAAAAAGGTGTCGAAATTTTTGCTAGTGAGCTTTGACATTGCACAATTTTGTTAATATCATAGCAACCAGTCATCGAAAAGACTTCTTTATGATCCCAAAATAGAAATAGTATATTGTGCAACAAGTGCTGAAAATAAGACTTTTCACACGAATGAGACAGTTTGGTGACACGAGCCGTAAGCGAGTGTCATAAAGTCTCATGAATGTAAAAAGTCTTTTCAGCACGTGTAGCACACTATACTTTTTCTACGACTGCTACATACAGGGAGGGTAGGGTGCCCCACTGGGAGTGTGGTAGAAAATTACATGTTATATGGGAAACATTTTTATTATTGATTTATCAGAAAATTTTATTCCTAATGAAAGAAGCTACGTGATTAAGAGATTCTAGCTAAATTATAACTAGGGGCACAGTCCTAAAATGGGGCCACCGGAATGGGGTCCCTATTTTTCAAATATTTGGAAAAAGAGGCTCCGAGGGCGAAGCCCTAAAATGGGGGCTCAGGGGGCGAAACCCTAGAATGGGGCCTATGGTACGGGAGTCCCATTTTTTACAGATTTAGCGATGGCGCCCCCGGGGGCCCCTGGTATAAGAGTTCCATTTTCTAAAGTTTTGCAAAAAGGGGCTCCCGATGGGTGAAGCCCTATAATTGGGCCCCCTTTTTTAGAGATCTGGTAATGGGACCTTTGAAGGCGAAGCTCTAAACGTACGCGAAGTCCTTTAATCTAAATACCCGAATAAGCGTGTGAAAAGTATAATTTGCACACGCCGTGTGCAAAGTATACTTTTCACACGCTTAAATCTAGAGTATTGGCAATTGTAATTGGTTTATTTAGATTTGCTAAACCAGTAAATTGTTAGGGTATTTCTATAAAGCTATTGTATTAATAAGTACCCGTATTAGGTAGGTATATAATATAACTAAAGTAGATAATAGTATATTATTTTATATGGAGGAAAAGTGATACTTTTCATGGCGCGCTCGTGTTTAACAGCCGAACGGAGTGAGGCTGGTAATAGAGAGCAAGCCATGAAAAGTAACTTTTCCTCCAAATAAAATATGCTGTTTTTTCTTCAAATGTCGACAAATTAATGCAAAAACATCTCTTTTTAATAGTAATAATATCTAATTATTATTAAAGATAAATGGGTTCGCAAGGCGGCTTAGACCACGGTCGTAGGTGGCCTTGCTTAGACCGGTGTCGGTGAATATAATGTAACATAAAGCTGTCAGTGGACACTGTCAAAAATAATTATTTTTTTGCGTCTCCGATTGCGTTTTAATTCCGTATTGATAAGCAGTTATTGAGTAAGTTCGATTAAATAATAACCAATGTGTTTCTAAATTAGTGATTTTTAGAAATGCAGTCACAAATTGAGTGATAAATACAAATTGTAGTTTAATAAATCTTGAGTTGTTGACGCTTATTTTGTTGTCTGTTTGTATTGTATCTATGTTGCTATGGTAACACTTTTACCTCCTCCGGCGGAAAAGTGAAAAGTAAAGCTCCGGCGGAGGAAAAACGAAACTTCACGGCCGCCTACACAGTCGAGAAATGACGGATTTACTGACGTTTGAAGAAAAACATATTTACAGCAGTGCCTTCACTGGTTTTGAAACGTTCCCAAGTTAGTATATTTACTTCGAATGGGGAAGAGCCGTCGGTCGTCGACCTCCAATGCTCTCAATCTATTGGTGCAGTTACTTTACTACGTGCATACTATGAATATTTTGGGGGTAAAACAAGGCGGAACCAAGGGAAGCGGCATTGCCAGATTGACTTGTAAGAACTTGAGAACCGGTTTTTGATGAATCAAAAATGGGGCAAATAAGTATTTAGTGTTATAATTTAATCTGAAAAAAGTATGTACAGTAACTCGTAAACTTAAAATTTGGCAACGCTACATCTATCGACCATAGAATGTGCTTCAATGTTGGGGGAAAACAAAGAACCATTTGTCTTGTCTCTTCAGGTTAAATGTCTTTGGTCTATTCCGCTCCACTAAATTCTATCTATTTAATCTATATTAATCGGCAGTTACACCTATCGGTGAATGGATATAATTCGCACAATTAACTATTTAAGAAGAACAGGGGCGCAGATTTATATCCACAATTTACGAATTTGTGTCATTGCAGATTTGTTTATTGAGTGAATGCCATCTGTTCGGAAACGGGCTTATCTTGTATAGTTGGTAATTGAAGGGCGTAGTACGTTGTTCAATACCTGTAATTTAAGCATGTAATCTACAATAGATTGCTACATTTAGCGTATGCTTAGTGTTTGGTTAGATTGACGCCGGATTTCCTACAACGGTTGTCACATGATTTAAATTGCCCAATCAGAGCATCGAAAGTCAGAATAGGTAGAACGCAAAAAATTTTGAAAGGATAATAATTTGATCTTAAAATATTTTATTCATCTTGCATACAATTCGCAAAATTTTTCATATTTTAAAAACAGAATTAATAATCGTTCCTGATTCGGATAATCATATCGATTTCAATAATCTTAATTTTTGTGGTGACCTTTAGGTTCAATACCGATTTTTTGGTGGATAATTGCGTACCTTAGTGGTCAAATTCATGTAATTTGATAATTGTTTAATCCAAATTTATAGAGAACGAAATTATTTCATTGTTTAACGGTCATACATATTATTTTACGTGTTTTCATTCAGATTGAACAGTATTATTTGGGTGATTCTCTGAGCGGATTTTATATTTTCCTGTAAATGTAGTTAATTGAACTTGTAGTAGAATTTCTCTGGATTTTCCCTCATAGTATTGTTGGTTATAGTATTTTTTCTTTTCAGGCTTATTTCATTAATATTTAATTTACATCTATGAGAGTGTGTTAATTTACCTGGTTTATTTTTCTTCATCGGTTATCTAAGTTCCTATCTCAAGGCGAGATAGTGATATCTTATCTTTATCTTTAATTAATTGAGACGTAATTTACGTTCAATTACTGTTTATGTGCCAAGGGCCATATTTATAGTTTAAGTAATAGAAATTACTTATTTGGAGTCATAAGACTCGTTTAAAGAGAGGTTGTACCTCGATTTTTCCATTTTTTCAATTATCGTTTATGTGCCAAGGGCCATATAAAAAAAGTAATAGAAATTACTTATTTTGAGTAATAACAAGACTCATTTATAGAGAGGTTTTACCTCGATTTTCATATTTATCAAGGGCCAAGGGCCATATAAATAGGTAATAGAAATTACTTATTTTGAGTTATAATAAGACTCATTTATAGCGAGGTTTTACCTCGATTTTCTTATTTATCATCAAAATCTAGTTATCTTCTATTTGAAGTTGCCGAGAGCCACTGTTTGGACTAGTTTCATAATTTTCTTTTGAATTTTAAATTTCAATCATAATTTCTTTTGAATTTCATATCTCAAAGTAAGGAAAAGAAATATCTTGAGTAACAGTAATTATTTATAGTGTTATTTAACTATAGTTATTTATAATTTTTGCTGAACTTAAAATCGTAATTTAAGTTCTGATTATATCTGCTGTAACCAGTAAATTTTTAAGTTGTCAGTTAATACCTCCTGTGTCGAACTGAGGTCCACAGGATACTTTCCTGAATAATTAATTAATTGGCGGTATAAGTTGGTCTAAAACTTGTTCATTTATTTTTTTATGTAACAACTTCTCCGAGACCTCAACTACATACAACCAAGTGGGAATCATCACTAGGATTACCGCTAAGACCTGGATAAACCTATAGCGGGTGAGCCTAGCTACAGGCGGAACAGGTTTCCAGTGGAGGTCCCAACCTCCCAACCGATCACATGGTTGCAGATAACTGAACTAGTTAAGTATAAGAACGTCCAAGGACAGTTTTTTTTTTGAAAGACTAACTAACTGTAATAGTTAAATTTTGTTTTACGGTTCACATTCCTAGTCAATTTAGTCAAAGCTTAAACTTCATAAATTATATTATAAGTTATATTTACATCCGATTATATGAACTTTAACAATTTTTTTTAAACCTCATCATTTATACTTATAAATTAATTGTTAAATTAATATAGATTGTTTTTTAAAAAAAAATACTTTCTTTGATTTACTGCAGGACTGGGCTCTATAAGACACGAATTATTCTTATCTTCATAAATTCATAATTATTGATATCTAAATATTCTATATTTTCTGTTTGCATCGTCTCTAAGAGCCTGGCGCCTACAATTTAAAAAAAAATAGTACAGTTGACAGGGGAAGTAATCTAATCCACACCCTAATGCTTAATTTAATTGGACTAAATTGAATAAATTAACTTCAACGTAATTTATCCTTACAAATTGGCGACTGAGCTAGTAAAAACAATTCTTCACAAAGTGGCTTACAATTAGTTACAAGGTTACACCCGAGCCCCGAGCGCTGATGAAACTTTACTTTTGCGGTTCTAGTGTTGACGTGGAATATGGTGGAGAGAGCCTTGCCCTGGGGTTTGTTTAAAATAGAGTGCGATGAAAACGACTCTGTGAGCATGTTTGCATTTTTCCTAACTTCAGTCGCCGCGACGACGCCGCGTTCATCTGTTAAAGGTGGGAGAGACGTTTTTGTAAAATTATTACTTAGTGTCTTTGATACCGACCAGAAATTTCTAAAGCCACCTACACATTACAAAAGTTTATTCCTAATCCTTTGATTGTGTTTGTCCTTAGCTTCGTCAATCACACGTTTGCATTCGTTTCTCACTTCGGCAAAGTAACCGCGACTTTCAGCGGTCTTATTTTGCAGCCAGTACTTGTAGCTTTGCTGTTTCCTACCTACAGCTCTTTCGCATTCTCTTTCCGTTTGACGGTAACTTGATAGAATTTAGGATCTATGCTTCCTCGCAACAGACTGACGATGAAGGATTGTCAGTACCAAAGCAGAAACATCTAGGTAATACTCTCTTAGATCCTCCCACTTTACAGAATTGTAATGCCAGATTTTACGCGGCAATGGTGGGTCCTTCTGTAGGAGTGGCAGTTAACAAACCGTTGTAATAAGTTTGTGGTCGCTAATGGCGGACCAACTGTAATTGTGTACTGGTTGAGATTTGTGGTTAGAAAAAGATCAAGGAGGGCGGCAAATTCGTCCCTCTCTAAGATACGAGTTGTTTCATCTGCAAGTTGGGTAAGCCCATATCTGATGGCGAAATGCTTCAGCTTCACTACCCACAATGTGGATCTTGTGGTGATGATTAAGCCAGTTGGTGTTGTGGGCATTGAAATCTTCCAGAATGATTATTTCTGAATTAGGGTGGTCATCCCGTATTGATTCAATTAGTGGTAGCTAATGTGAAAAAGCTTTTGTAGGCTTTATCATTTGGAGATATGCACTTGATTATTCCCTTGGCGGTGAACTTGAGCCACACGACGTCAAGGTCGTTCGGTTCGAGTGTTTCCTCGGGGTGACACGAAAGGTCGCTTCGGATAAAAAAAACTTATGTTTAAATCGGGAGTGTAGGTTGTAACTAGGGTAGGAGTAATTTACTGCTGTATTATTAGGACATACTTGTGTTTCTGTAAGGGCTAGTATGTGTGGTCTATTTTCTTGTAGGTGTGGATGTTTCAAATTAATGTTTGTATTTAAGCCTCCTTTGTTGCAGAAATCTATTCTAAATTGATTCGGCATCTTTGCTACCTGTGAAAGGTTGCATGAAGGGCTTCGAAGGCCACTCGGCGTCCGGAGATCGGAATGGCCGTGGAGTTTAACTCGCGAATGCTTTGATCCTGGAAGCGCCCTCGGGTCTATATATTCCTACTGTGGAACCCGGAACCGTCAGCGCGGAAGCGGAACGTTATTTGGAAAAACCACTTATCACTTCCTAGTTCTGGTGAGGTGGTCTTTCACCGGACGACGTGAGTAGGAAATATCAGACTTATTCTTTTGGCGGTCCCTAGTCTGAAAGCGGTGAGAATAGGGTTTGTTGGGTCACTCCCTGGTGATCAGCTGCAGACTTTATACTTCGGTGACGTCCAACCTGGATGAAGACAATGTGATTTCATGGGTCACATCATGAGGCAACTCGGAATGGCGGGGACGTCACTCCCCGTTATCAAACTCACCAATTTGACGCTCTTGCCTGCTAATACAATGCAGCCCCGCTTGTCACATACTGTTATCGATCAGCTCTAGACTTTTTGCTTCGGTGTTCTCCAGCCTGGAGGAGGACGATGCGATTTGATGAGCCATATCCCATTGCAACTTCGATTCGCGGGTCGTCACTCCCCGTTATCAATCTGTTATCACCAGTTTGACGTTTCTGCTTCGCCCCGCTTGTCACAAGATTTTGTACCTCGGTGTTCAAGCAAATGCTTCCATATTAATCGTTAGACTATATTTTATTATCGTTGAACTAGGAATGCTTGGGTCATAGGTTTGAAGCTCATAACTTCAAGACTGCCACGACGCCCAGCTGTGTTGGTAAGTAGACGTCACTAGTGGCTAGGTCGTGCCGGTCTAAAATCGTTCCCGACACGATTGTGTTATGTATTCGAGGAAACACATGCAAGCTGCTGTATATTTCGTAAAAAGCACATCCAAAGTACGAGCACGTATTACAATAAGTAATATTTCACCTTTCGCATGGCCCTCCGCTCGCTACCGCTCGCTACCACCGATCTCCATATATGGATAACCACAAAGCCATCCAAATTATACTGATTCATGCGTCTTCAGATGTAAACAAAAGAAGGTAATTCTGAGACTGCGTAGTTTCAATTAGCAGGTTATCGATCGATTCCACGTCCACCGCATGGCCGCGAATAAGCGACAGGTCCGGATTTTAAGAATTTGGAAAAATATTTTTGCCGTTGTATATAATATTACCAAAAACTTAAAAGCAAGTTGATAGATGATATATTTAACACAAAAATTGCAAGCCATTGGTTTTTAAAAGAAATAGAATAGACCAACCGATAAAATATACAACTTTTGCTATTTTTTCCGAATCTTGCTTTGTTTTGGAGACAAAAAAAATAAAAACTATGACAGTAAGTATATAATTATGTTTAAGGAATAAACCATTGATAGGTATGCAAAAAAGATACTACCAAATATTTTGGTACCTACCTAATTTTTACATTCTTTATGTGTGGCATGCATTTTTTTTGTTAAAAATATTAACTAGTTTGCCCAAAATGATTTTATGACCAAGAAAATTTGAATGATTTATACTGTAAAATCTGGTGTAACACAGGCGCAGCACTGAAACTTGTAAATTTTCAAATATATATATTTTTTAAAATCATCTCTTTGATTCAAAAATATTAAAAAATGGAAGCACCTCCTAATAAAACCCTTTTTATATGCGTTTGCCTTACATTTTTCTTTCTCTTTAGGTTAGTCTTGAATAGGTACTACTTTTAAAAGAGATTTGTAATGTTAAAGTATTTTGCATTCACACATTACATACCACAATCTGTAGGCAAGAAATACACCTTTTTTTAGTTTTTTAAAATATGAATTTTTGTTGCATTGAATAGCTAAAATAACTTTGGGGCAAAGAAAGGTTTATTAAAACAAAACATCATGATATAAACGTTTTATTTACATTAACTTACATTAGGTAGTAGTCGTAGTCTATTTGGAAAAAGCCAATAATACATAATATGTAGGTAGTATGTATCAAGATACAAAATTCTTAAGACTATACACATGTCTAAATGCTCATGAAAACCTTAAAATATTTAAGAGTAATTAGGAAGATTCCTGAGAAATTAAACTGATTATTTTTTATCACAACAGTGAAAAAAAATCGATAAGTATTTTTTTATTTCCACTAAATATGAATATTACGAGAGCTATGCCAGTTTTTAGTTTTGTATATATAGATATACTATGCATGGTGTGACGTAATAATTCATGTGTATTGTGACGTCATAAGCACATTTCAAGGCGTATCTGCCTCATTTCTCGCCTTATGAAAAAAAGAAAAAACACGTGTCCACTTAGTTTTCATGGGCTATCGAAAAATTGATGAAACTTCCTCATTGTTCCGTATACCTGTTTCTGCTATTTTAACACTTTCGCTGCTGACAGTTCCAGCTGTGGTATTACCTGTGTGCTAAACTTTTTTTTTCTCATTTTGCTTGTATAAACTCTCTATATACATAAATATACTATTTTAACTAATATATACTGGGTGTTAGAGAATTTTGAACACCTGACACGGATCCGTGTCATGCGCATGTAGCAACAATTTTTGTGTCATATGCTGACCGACTTGGATTCGTGTCGGGAGTTTTTATATTTTGAAAACGTATAAAACGAATAAAAACTAAATTAACATAAATTTTAACATTTATTATACAGAGCATATCAAAATACGTAAAAACATACTAAATTTGGCAAATATACATAACATGTTAAAATGTAAAATAGTCATTCTGGAATGCTCCGATAATTTAAACGATAAAATATGGGCACCCTTTTAGCACTTCTTTAGTCAATTTCTTCGAATTTTTGCAAGTAAATATCGTTATTTTATGTTCCTAGGGTCTTGCCATATTATCCGCCATTTTGTCTTAAAATCAACAGCAACAAAAACCTGACCCGAAAACGGCACGTAAAACAAGAATTCCCTATGCTTTAGCTATATGCTCTCAACCGTACGTTTACCTCCACCTGCTGCTCGTGGGGTACTTAGAGCTTAATTTTTATATTACGCGCGACACGGATCCGGGTCGCGCGCATATAGCAACATGTACGTGGTGACACGGATCCGTGTCATCAGCAGTCAAAGTGTTAATAGATTTTTTTAAAAATATTTTACAGACTGTTATGTAGGTTCAACATAGAAATAATCCGTGGGGAAAGCTTTACCATTTTTTTCCAATTTTTACTCCCTTCTTTTATTTTTTCTTTACCTTTACAGATAGAAAAGACATACAAATTGTACTTTACGTCACTCACTACACTTTTCTGTCCTAAATTTTTAAAAGAAGGGGGTAAATATTGAAAAAAAAATTAAAGCGCTCCCCCCACGGATCATTTCTATATTATTGAACCCATATATGTAGTATGTAAAACAATTTTAAAAAAATCTTTTAAAATAGCAGAAACAAGTATGGGGAACAATTACCCATTTAAGGATCAAAAAAAAAAACTGTTTAGACCATCAAAGCTCCTCAACAAAGTAGATTAAAATCCATCCTACCTATAAGAAGACTCTTTTAATACAAAATGATAAAAATGAATAAACTCACTGCTATTTATGCATCGTGACAGTAAATAAACCCTTTTTAAGATATTATTCCCATATTGTGTATGTAATGCTGCAGTTATCCTTAAAAGAAAATGATACTTACTTAAAATAAGAAATCCCTGGTATTCTACCCTTATTTTGACAACACCAAATCAAACACCGTTGAGTATTTTCTTTGACCTTGGCAGTTGACGCCATTATCTTTTAAAGTCTTTTGTCTTTAAATCATATTCCTAACGTCTACACCAACTTATACCCTAACAAAATACACTAATAACGAACTATTATAATAAGAAACTAAACTAGATGTCCAGGAGTAAATTAGTTATTTTCAACGAAAACGATAATATAACCCACTCAGACGCACGTACGTACTTCAATAAGTGAACGAAACAAAACGCCGAAACCCATTACGGCAAACACAGAAAAAAGAATTATTTCAAGCGCAAGCAACAAGCAAGGTCAGAGAAATTTGATAATATTTTTGATTACCGAACTGTAAAAGCTTTATGAGCTGAATTCGTTCTGTCGCTTCTCGGTGTTTGTGCGCATGAGTAAAATTATCCTATTTTCAGTTCTGTCCGACGCAGAACCCGGTTTTTTTCCCCATGATTGGTACGATTTTTCGACGCATGCAGACGGTTTGTGCTTATCCATACATGGAGATCGGTGCTCGCTACGGGGGCTCAAGAAAAGGAAACTAACCAGGGGCTAACCCAAACGTAACACAAGACATACCTAAAATCAAAAAAAAACTGTTTGCTAACCAAAACTAACCCAAGACATACAAACTTAACCGTAAAAAATAAAAAAAGCAACGGGGTTTGAGCCCGAGCCGCCGATAGCCACAGAATTGAAACCCAACCATCTAAACCTCTAGACCACGACGGCTTATGCTGCAAATTGATTGCATCACGAAGACATAGCCCGAATACAATCGCTCGAGTCAACGCCACATACACTAGATGGCGTTGGAGTCGTAAGAGGCAGAGGGAGGCGTCGCACGCAGTATTTCGTCATCGGGAACAGTTTTAGACCGGCGCGACCTAGCCGCTAATGTAGACGTCAGACATCGACCATTTGGCTGGCGTCGGGCTCGGGGTCCTAGCATCGTTTGATCTTAAAAACCATGGTGCGACTGGGCGAAATTGCCGCCGAACTCCCCTTGCATTTCAATTAGACACTCTATTCTTTCCTACTGACTAGCTTTTAAACTCTGAGATACTGAATCGAACTGTACTATGCGGTACATAACTAAAGAAAAAAAATAATTCTCTGCTTTAGCTTGAACTTAGACTCGAACTCTTAATAAACTATATATATTTACTAGAAATTCATATACTCTATTTGTGTTTAAGTGTCAAATGTAAGCATTACATATAGGAAACATGGAAACACATATAATAGTTTATATATACTCGTATGACAATTCTAAATTACTGTATTATGAGGACCACGTGGTTTCAAATATTAAAACACCACGCCTTACGCTCTCTACGGCAGCAAAACTAGCAAAAACTA
>MU183512.1:143271-195886 GCA_016904865.1 Pissodes strobi | reverse complement strand
CCACGATTCAGTAGCAGCTAATCGCTATTTACTTTCATACATACTGCCGATCGAACAAACTACTAACTTTAATATTAATACTGAAACTATACACACTAATAATTTATTGAAACAGTCTCAACTGCAATTATTTGGTTATTATCTATCCATAAAAAAATGTGATTTATATCGAAACTATATTGAACGCTTGGACCACTATGCGAACTATGCAGAAGACGGCTAGAGCGCTTTTATTTACGACGTTGCCACGAACAGCGACTGATTTAGTCAGAGAGAATGAAAATTTTTCTTTTCGCATAATGGAATGGGAATAATGGGATAATGAGAAATGTTTCCCTTTTAATTGAATTATACATAAAACTAAAATGCATGACGCCTGGAGTGAAATTGCAAAATATATGGGAACCACTATTGATGTTATAAAGGGCAAACTAAATTCTCTGTTCTCCTCTTTCAGTAGCAGAAAAGTGAAATAAGAAAACTTCATGAAAACTGGGAGTGATATGTAAATTTTTTCAAATAATTTTTTGTTGTGTTTTCCATTTCAGTCTTTATAGTAAAGTATACAGGGTGTCCCATAAAACTATGCAATCCATTAACCATCATAGATTCCTTGCGGCTTATGAATAAAAGGCATAAGCTAGTAAATACGTTTTAATTTTCTTCAGATTTGATTTTCACCTGCGCAAGTAGTAAGGTGTTTTAGTGATTCTACACAAGTTTAAACTTAAAACTTGAATTTTGGTGACTCCAATGTGGTGGTTCCTTAAATTTTCTTGATTTTATCTCAACCAAAACCGCTAAAACTACTCTAGAGAAAGAAAGAAAGAAAATTTGTAAGGTGAACAACCTATAAATTATCTTTTTCATGTATGTTGTAATAATTTAAAATTTTTAATAATTTGTATATAAAAATATTCACAAAATCAATGATAGTTGTATTTATTAAAAAATCTTGAGTTTTTGGTTAAATTTGACATTGGAAAAAGGCTAGTTGATGCTAAAATTGTCTTAAAAACCTCACTCCTGACATAAAAATATGGCTTGTTGCACCGACCTACATTACGAACATTTAATTTCAACTTTTTATCAAAAAATCGTCATAATAAATGTGTTTGGTTAAGGCAATCATTTGACTCACTTTTTTTTAAGAAAATAAAAAGCGAATCGAATAATTAAGACTTACCTTATCTCAACCAGAACCAAACCGTCATATTAATTACTGTTAATGTACCAATTAGCGGTAAAATAACCACATAATTTGAAGGTCTTCCAATAATCGTTTAATCGAGCACGTATCCGTTCACAGCTCTATTCGAAATCGTTATCTATAATGATTGTCATGCAATTGCCATTGGAGTGGTTAGAAGAAAAATGTCATAAATATTGGTGCCAAAGTGTAAAAGTCACGAGAAATGATTACCAATCGTATTCATACTCTCCATTTTTAGAGATTCTTAATTTTTTTTAAATCTTCAGCACCGTGGGGGAGTTTTGTCCGGACCTTTAATCGTGAAGAAAAGGTGCAGCTAGTTACCTTACAAGGTACAATATAAAATACATAGAACCCACATTTTAACGCGTTAGTACTAAACATATAATAAAATTAAATACGTTATATTTTTTAACACAAGTTTTTTAGAGCTATATTGTGCTATCTTAATGCCTTTTAATATGAGTTTAGATTACCAGCATTTTGCAAACTATGCTAGAATAATAATATTTCCTTGCAGTATTGAAAAAGTTATGATTTAAATCTTAAAATAAGAACAGTTTTCCCAAATACGTTTAATCTGTGGTTAGCATGGCAGACTCTAAAGGCGAACATAAATAAATTTTGATTCATTTATCTTACGTGCAAAAAAGATGAAAAAGATTGGAACGTATATAAAGATAACTGTCGTGTATTTCGGATACTTAAAATGAATTATGTGCTAGATTAGAGTTTTCATCAAAAAATATATAATAAAGGAAGAAATATTTAGGACGCGCCGCATTTGTTGTGTACAAATAACGTCCGGTAGGATTTCTTTTTTCAAAGCGTCATTTAATCTTGGATTCCAATTAATGTCTACGCTGTTATAAGACTTCTGGTTTTTTTACGTGCTAGGGTATTTACACATTCAAATAGAATATGCAGGTAACCCAGCAGACCCTACTCCTAGAAATAAAGCTTGCCAAAAATAAATAAAGAGTTTTCTTTTGAGAAAAAAATATTAATACATTTCTGTACCCGAAAAAATATTGACTTTTAACTAGGTTTAATTTAATTAGTGTTTCATCTATAATCATGTATTTTTGATTTAATATGTTTTGCTTGGTTACTCACAAATAATTCGCAAGAAAATAACGCCCATCCATAATTGCATTGATTCCAATAATCTCCTTAGTCAGCAACTACTTAAATACCTCAACATCAACAGAATAATTAGCGATAACTAATACGGCTTTCGCAAACAGAGTTCGACAGGAGATATATTGGCCTATGCCACTCATATATGGATTAGGGCAATTGAGAACTATTGAGAATCTCGAGCGATTGCGTTGGATATTTCGAAGGCATTCGAAGGAGCTTGGCATGACGGATTTCTCAACAAACTGCCATCGTTCGAACATCAGCCTCTCTCTGCAGTTAGTTTTCCAGTTTTCTTAAGAACCGATCTCTGCACGTTGCAGCTGGTGGACACATTTCAGACATATTCGCTATTAATGCGGGCGGGCCTCAGAGCGCAATACTTTCACAAACTCTGTTCCTCATCTACATTAATGACCTGCTCACTGAAACCAATATTCCTGTTTACACTTTTGTAGATGACAGTATCCATGTTTCCCAATTTAGATCAGAAAAGCCTTTACCAGGGGCTGGGATTTATCACCACAGACAGGCGTAGATTACAACAATTAATCAAAGTTCGAAATTAAGGCTACAGAAATTTGGTCTAGTTCAATGCAGCCAAATCTCAAACAGCCACGTTTACCAAGAAAACCAATACGACGGGTCTCGATGTCATTATGTTAGGATCGATGATTTCTATATTCTCGTCAATTAGAGTATTGGATGTCTCAATCAACAGCAGTGTGTCCTGGCACGTTGCTAACATCGCTAAGTCAGCCTCGCAGACGCTTGATGCGCTTTTTCGCAACAAAAAACTACATAGACCGCATCAGCCACTGTTGCTCCACAAAGCACAAATAAGACCGTGCTTAGAGTATTGTTCACATACCGGGTGTGCCGCACCTTAGAACACCCTAAAGCTGCTGGATTCCATTCAGACGACCCGGAGTCGATCCGGAATCTAGATAGTCTGGAAAAACGCAGACATGTAGGCGAGATTTCCCTATTTAATAGGTATTTTCACGGCAGATCTTCCCAGGATTTGGACCGCATCATTCAGCCCTCTGCAGCATCTGTCAGACAGTCCCGGCAGACGGCTAGAGCGCATATCTTCGTCGTACATCCGAGTTGCCCCGAGGAATAATATTAACAATCTAATATAGAAAAACAGGACTATAACATACCTTCTAAAAGGAGAACCTCACTTTACATAAAGTACATTTATGGGACGAAATTGTCGACAATGAGATAAATAATAATGGCCGTGTGCTTGCCAAGTGTTTGTTAATAATTTTTATTTTTGAGTTTTCTGTTTTAATTGCACCTACTTATTCTCTATATGCATTGTGCAGTTGCTGGGTGGGGAGGCAATGAGCGATCATCCGCGCTAATGGCAAAGGCTTGGACCAAATCGTTAACAAGTTTTATATATGTAATATCATTGTTGAAAGATAAGATCTCGCAAACGTTGTATTATTAGTTGTAAAAATACATAAAAAATTACAGAAGTGAAAGCTTCAGCAATGCGAGGTTATGAATTTTTTTTTTGTTTTTGGGAAAATATAAAACCATAATTCTTTCTATTTCCCGACAGAGAAACATTTAAAGAGCTTTTCTCGTAAAAATTCCCTATCGCGCTCTAGTCTCAGTTTTGCTATCCTTGGAACTTTTCGGCCCGAGAACGTCCCAAACAAACCCTTTGTCTTATTTGGTAATGTATAAAATATATTGTGTGCGCCGATTACTGTCACCAGGTGTCACTTAACGGATCTTGCACCTAGCGAATAGAGTTGTGAAAATTAATTGTCGTTAGATATTGCATACGCGCTAACTGAATTTCGTATGCAAAACTATATTCAAAACAATGGCAAAAGTCATAGAAATAAAAAAAATAATTATATTCGTTCCACCACTGATGTCAAAACTGGCTTCTATATCACCACTACAATTTCTGGCTTTAATATTCCGGTTCGCAGTTCAATGGCGGAAAAATTAGAACGCTCAAAAATATGAATTTATTTTCTGCTAGCGCTGCTTTTAACTATGAGCTTCCTTCCATAAATATTTCTGCTTCGCACATAATTCGCTTTCAAACACAATCATTTTAAGAATTGAATTGGCGTGCAAATAAGTGCATTTAATGAAATATTAGAGGAATTTTTAAATATACAATTCGTGAAGTATTTTTGAGCTATAAGCATCATAAAATTAATAATTTTGTTCACAGATGAGTAAGCCTTAAGTTTCTAAGTTTAATTAATTATTCTCTGTTTCGAATACCTTTTCATTTCTGAATAATCTTTCTGGTGAACTTTACTTAAAACTGAATTAATTGAAGAAGTATTACGTCGTGACGCTAAGAACCACTAGAGGTGATGAAATATTTTTAAAAATGTGAAAATAATGAGGTCCCGATGTATTTACAAAGCTTTTTGATTAAACTTAAGGCCCATGGAAGGAAACAACTCCATTAAACACCATTGATAATCTGCTGATAACTGCGAAATTAGATGAATAAATTCTCGTTGGATAGGCTGTCAGTATAAAATAGTCCACTTCTCAGTACCAAATTTAGAATAGGTCGTATTCTAACTTTTCATTCAGATCTTCTTCCTGCAAATTTGGGCAGACTTGTTTCATTTTCCGTAAGAAATTTCAAAAATTTAGATTACTGCAAACTTGAGGGTATACACTGCCTTGCCCAGTTTATCGGGTGATGCTTTTTGAAACTTTTACCTATTTTTATTCTCTTCTAAAGGCGGTACGCATATTTACACGAACTGCAAACTTGGGGGTATTATACACTGCCTTACCAAGTTTATCAGGTGATGCTTTTTGCAACATTGACTTTTGTTAAATTCTCTTCTAAAGGCGGTACCCATGTTCATACGAATTTCTTTCTTCGTGTCGGCCGTCCGGCTAGAAATTTAACAAGTGTGAAATGGGCCCCTCACCGTGTGCAACCCAAGTTAGACCAGACCAGAGGAATGACTTAGTGTGCTAGATATTGTTTTTCTTCAATGCTGGATGCCGAGGGAATTATGCAGCTTTAGGTCGAATAGATTTATGCAATTGAGAAGAAGGTATAAAGGCTACACTGGTAAAAACAATATCATCATATATATCTATCGACAAATATCTTAATAAATTATGATGCGCATGTCTTTTCATTTGTGAAAGGTTTATAAATATTGATCACTGAGTATAATATAGACTTTTAAGAATTATGCGTAATGTGTATATTATTAGGTATTATTTTAGCATCTAGACTGAATTGTGAACTAGTTTAACTTGAGTATCAGGTAGAGATTGGTTCACTTCAGATACTTAATATATTTAGTTGGTGATTAACTTAACTTAAAGCTTTGACAGATTTATTTTAGATTCAACTTTACTACTAAGAAAGGAGTTACTCATTCTCAAAATTATTGCCGCAGTGAAGACCGTCCGAGTAGAACCAACATTAACAGAGGTGTTAGAATGTAAATCTCAAACTAAATTATCAAAGAAATCAAACCCATCAATAATTTCTCGAAAGAAGAAGAAGTTGCCCTAAACGAACTACGAGAAACAATACAATTAAAAGTTTATCTGCAGGCAAAGAAATACCATCGTTCTGATAGACGTACTCGAACATGACGTAGAATTAGAAATTATCCTTCGCATCTCCGCCGTCCCTCATTACACTTTGTATTATACAACTTTTTCCCAATCGGTACAATTTTTAAAGAAGTTATCTAAAAACATGGTGATTCAGCCGACCCTGGCTAGCCACTCGAGCTCATCGCCTTGATGCGTCATTATGATTTTGTACCGCTCGGTGACAAGCAAGAATCCGTAAATTGGTTCTTTCTTTTGGTTTTAAGAAGAAAAATACCTAGAAATCGTATTTCAAGTATAGTGTATGTGTAGTGATACGTCTTGCTCGCAAAGGAGGCGAAAAAAGGGGGCAATATTCATCGGAAGAAGCGAATCAGGGGGTGAGTCCACATAAGATTATATGCCAAAATTTTAAATATACATAAATACCTGGTTATCTTAAGTATATAAAAACAGAAACTATCTCTCGTATAAAAGCAGCATGTGTATAATACTAAACAGTAATAAATATGACACTTGTAACCCTTAATTTTTTACATAAAAAAAAATAAATGGAAAATACTCTCAAAATTTCTAAAACTAACTATATTGGAATAAAATCGAGTGCGAACGGGTTACAGTCAAAAATTACTAACAAACTGTTATTTATTTATATACGAGGGCATGACAAAACATTGTTACATTTTTTGTCGTCTGTCCACAATTACACAGAATCAAACAATATATTCGGAATTGAAATATATTATATCGAAATGAATATAAATAATAAGCAACAGTTAAGGATACGAGCTATTCGAACCGTTCTCTAGTAATCTGGTCAAATCGTACATCCTACCAAAGGAATATCATTCAATCACAAAAAGTGTTTACATAACACAATCAAAAGGCTGAAATATATACCGGTCGGGCTGCACATTTATTAATGTTTTACATAGTGTAAGATTCATCAAAAGCTGGAATCGAAAGCCCCGCCGCTGATGGTACCAAAATTGATGAATCGACAAAAAGAAGAGGAGAGCTGATGCAATGAGAGGGAATGGGGATTACACGAGACTCGGCCGCCGACGCGACGCAGCGACGTGACGCGCGACGGTACAGTACCGAACGAATTAATATGGACAATTAATATTTTAATTACAAATTAATTACTTAAATATTAGGGTAGTCGTTACGTTGTCGAATTAGTTGTTACATGTTTGATTGTGAATATTAGTGTTAAAAACTTTGAAACGGGTGTTTTCTTTTTCTGTGTTTTATGATCACTGTCGAAGCCTGAGAATGTAAATCAAGGACTTATATTATTTTCAATTTAAAAGTTATATTTAATTATGATCCACTGACTCATACTGCAGATCTATAGAAAATTTAAGAGTATGGCAATTACATAAGGTATTAAAATTTGATCAGAATACTTATCTACAGGATAATAAATAGAACTCAAAAATCAAATATTATCATAATAATTTCAAAGGATATTCATAGCCACAATACTAGAGAGTTTATAGGAAATCTTACTGTTATTATAACTAAAATGCAATTATCCACAATACCAGTGTTCAAAGACACTGTCTAGAGGAATAAGGACTATGTATATTGTAATTATTGTTGTTACTGTATTAATAAATAATTTTGAAAAAAAATAAAAAATTTGAAGTAAGTCGAAGAGTGCCCTTTTCTCACGAAATTAACCCCTAAAAACTAGCCACAAAGGCAAGTTGACTCATAATTTACGAGCGACAAAAACCCAAGTTGGGTATTATTATAGCTTTGCATGCCTCTCCGTTCGCTTTGCTCGCAACGGGGCTCAATCAACAAGAACTAACCAAGTGCTAACCAAAATTAACCTAAGGATAACCCAAACTGACCCAAAATTAAGGAAAAAAGGCAAATTAATAGAAATTTTGCTAGGACGTAGACATGGATTCGTGTCGCATTGCGCGCAGCATTTTGGATTGCAACTTGGGATTTAGCCGCTCGTCATAAATTTATCGGAATGTTATCGTTCGGCTTTGTCGAAGCGATGTATACCGGAACGCATTATTTTTAAACAATTCGTGTTGATATCAGCCGACCGGTGAGGGAAAAAATTGGAGTAAACATAGCTTGCAGGAGATGTTAATAAATAATATCAATACCTATTTACAAATTCGCATTTGCAGATGCGAATAACTTTAATTAAAATTGGCCTTCACATTTGCAGATGTGAAGGGCCCCCAACAGCCTCCATCTCAGTAGGTGTATTATGTTGAAGTGGTTAGAGGCACACTATATCCCTACATTTGCCGATGTAAAGGATATATGTACTGACAAAAATAAAACGGTATAGTGCTATGTATTTGTAGATACAAAAACAAATAACCACCAAAAACAAATAACCACCATACTATTGCAATGCAACTCTCTTACATGAAATCATTGCATTGGAGGTAGCGAATTATTACACTCTTGGTTTCTATTCAAAACAGAAATTACAGTATTTGCAGATACTGTAAATATGCTAAAAAATCGTTGCATTTGCAGATGCAGTCGAAAGCATAACCAGGGTTAAGCAGCAAGCAAAAAGGTGAATAGTTCGTTGTATTAGCAAATGCAATCGATCAGGGGCGTGCAGTCCATGGAAGCAAGGGAAGCAGTGCTTCCCCTAAAAAAGTTACAAAACATCATATTCTAAAATGCACTTTTTGAAATAGGAGACAATTAATTTAGTTACATTAAAAGCCCTAAGAATTATCTTAATTATCCGGCCCATAACAAATGCGGCCTTGACTCCGACCGAGCCACAGTTAAAATCCAATGGAACCTATGCCGGCCGCTAGCTTCGATGCAGCCAAGGCCAAGCCATATGCAATGCATCATGTATGCTTGATCGCTTGTGCGTTGAGAGGTTAGTGAACTTTCCATCGCCTGAATTCGTCTGCTGAGTTGTCGGGTGCTTTAAGCGGGCGCGGAAGCTATCGTTGGCGTAGGTTCCTTGTTTTAACGGTCAAGGATTTACTTAGTTTAATGGCTAAATATGAAGATCGCTTAAAAAATCATTTAGAGCGTTTTTCGCGGAACGTCGAATTGTATCCAGAATGAGTTAATTTCCGCTGTTGCAACCATTAATTTAAAAATAATTAAGCAGGAGATTGACAGATTGCGGTTCATTGCTATTGCTTTGGACAAAACAACTGATATCACTAATTTTAGCCAAGTATCTATAGTAATACGCTAGCACAGATTACTCCTACCAGATGCGAATCTTACGCTTCCGACGGTGACCCGATTTAGAGAATTCTTAAAGTGGCAGCGGCCATCGTATTTAATCCGGCGTCGAATGTTAGTACATTGATGCTAGCGTATGAGATCGTCTCAGTGAAATAGATAGCGGGTAAATGTTATTATAGAAGTTTTGTTGCGTGACTTTATGATTTAAATTGTGGTTGTACTAAGTTGTAGTGTAATTTTAATTAACTATATGCTTTTTTATATTTGTTAATTGCATTATTTTATGTAAAATGCCTGGTTACAAGTGTGTATACCGGTGTTGTTCTTCCAGGACTGGACGAGTATTCGCTTTTTAATTTTCCTAAAGATCGTTCCAGGTATGTACAAAATTTGATGATAAACCTTAAACATATTTTTGTATCTAGTTCACATAAACAATTGCTTAAAATTATTTTCAGATATGAGGGTTGGCTTAGAGCCTCTCATAGAGAAGATCTACTTGGAAAAAATATCAATAATTTTCGTTTGTGCGAGAAACATTTTAAAAAGAAGTTCATTAATATATCTGGAAGAAAACGTTTGTTTCAAAATGCAATTCCAACGGTTTTTTGTAGTTCAGATCACTCATGCGATCCCTCTATGGACGCCGACGACGAAAGACCATAAAGAAAGATTTTTATATTATTAGGTATGTACCTGATCATGACAGTTTTTTTTCTAATTATATATAATTATTAAATTTAATAAATAAAATTATAGAATAACAAATTATAATAAGAAACACCATAATAAAAATGCCATTTTAGATGCACCCTCGATAAATGTAACAGAAACATATCCTACCAACACCGACAGAAACATTATTATAGAAAAAGAAGGTATGTGTGTATGGATGTATATTATACATATATTTTCATTATGTTTATTTTAATATTACAAGAGCCAAATAAAGGTTAATTTTAGTTATTTATTTACCCATCGTATGTTTCTACTATGAAATTATTCATCATTTCAAAAGTATTAACAAAATACCTTTTATGTTTTAATATTTTAAAATAGAATGAATGAATGGAATGAAATTCATGGCGCAACTCGCCAACTTCATATTTCCACATAATTAAACGACGCCAATGTTGGAAAACTACGTCCTCCAAATCTACGCTCGAAGCGGCTCGCTGCACTATACGTGGCGACCAGATCGCGAAAACTTTGTATAGGAAAGTTATTAAGAGATTCGCATCTGGTAGGAGTAATCTGTGACGCTAGGTTAAAAAAGACGGAAGTATTCAAGAGCGATTTTTAGGTTCTAAGAATGTGTCCGAAAATGGTACAGCAGTTGCATTATATAGCGTAGTTTATAATGTCATTAATGAAATTAATGGGGACAAAAAAATAGTTGCTCAAAGCTATGATGGAGCTGCAGTGATGGCAGGACAATTAGGAGATCTGCAAGCTAAAGTTCGAGAAACTTTCTCAAGTGCTCTATTTGTCTACTGTATTGCTCATAAATTAAATTTAGTTTTATCCATAAATCACATTAAAGAGTGTAAATTATTTTTCGTTACTTTAAGTGGTATGGCAGATTTTTTTTCAAGTCAACAAAACGTACACATGCTTTGGACTCCATTGTCCACAAACGATTGCTCCCACTAGATGGAACTATAATGGAAGACTTGTGCTAACAGTCTCTGAAAATCATGAATCACGGATTGAACTATTTCAGAATAATAGAAAATAATGAAACGTGGGACTCTGAAGCAGTAAATATTTCGAGGGAATTTTTGGACTTTTTGAAATGAGATTTTAATTTTAAATATTTGTTCAACATATTTTCAGAAATATTTCCATTCTCGGACAATATTTTTAATTAATTTTTAATTAATTTAATTTAACTAAGACAAATGGTATTGCTTTTTGCTAAAAAAAAGTGGAGGATTTTAAGTCCATGTTAAGACAAAAAAGAGATGACTTTGACCTGTTTTGGGAGAAAACGATGACCTTAAATGTAGAGCCACAAGCCAAGCGTCTTCGAACAGACAGGGTGGGACATATTCAAATGTCATACAGACGCCTCTTTTATGAAATAATCGATCAAATTCAGCAACAAATAAACTATAGATTTAACGGTTTAAATTATTTTAAATTCCTCAAGCTCTGCAATTTTGCTGCATTTAAGGGAAAACTTTTCCAGAAGATGCGTTTTAATCTCTTCTACTTCATTAGGGCCAGTTCTTCGACCGATTGTTACTGCGATCTGAACTAAAAGCGATTTACGAAACTGATGATTAGTACAAAAAATAACGTTAAAGAAGTAATTGAATTTTTAATAGACAAGGAGCTAGAAGATGCCTACACTGAAGTGTCGAAATTGTGTGAATTAGTATTGAAAATACCTGCCACAAGTTCGTCAGTAGAACGCGATTTTCAACACTTCAACGTATAAAAAAATTCGTAAGAAATTCAACGGGGAGGAATGACTTTCGCAAATATCGCTGTTGTCCATTGAAAGCAAATTTCTCCAAAATATGTCGGAGCATCCAGGTTTTATGATGACGTAATTGACGGATTTGCAAAAAGTGATCGAAGAATCGAACTACATTACAAATAGGTAAGGTACTTATTCATTCCTTTAAGTGCGCAACAATTTGCCTTGTTTTGTTAACGATTTTAATGACTTTTGGGTAAAAATTGGGCGCGGTCCCTCAAATTTTTCAGCCTGTGGTGGGTTAGCCTTCAGCGGCGTCTGCGGCGGGCTTTTTTGTGTTGGCACCAAATGCAACGAACTGCCGCTGCTTCCCTTTCTTAAAATTTCACGGCACGCCCCTGCAATCGATCGTATCCACTGTCTGCAATTGCAGTTGCAGGTAGTGAACATATACATGAACCTATTTTTCTGTTCAAAAACAGAAATTGCAGCATTTGCAGATGCTGTAAATAGGCTAATAGATCGTTGCATTTGCAGATGCAATCGATATCATAAGTAGCAAAACCAAGGAAATTCTTTTGCATTTGCAGATGCATTAGAAGATCCTCTCACGCTAGCTGAATAACTTATCCGAATCAAGACTTGCCCACATCTGAAACACCAGATGGTCCTGAACAAAGTAAGATTTGTTAATAGAAAAAAAAAACCGAAGAAATCAAACCTGCGAGGCCAGAACTACATACTCAGATAGTTTTTAGATGGGACAATTACAGGACTAAAAAAAAACCATTAGCTGCCAACTGCAATGAGGACATTCAAAATAAAATCTCGAAGTGAGTACTAAATCCTGCCAAGACAACTACTGTATCAATTACAGAAACAACTATAGTCAGTGGGATTAGTGCCTTAGCCCTCCCTTTCAATAATTTAATTAGCCAACCGTCTGAACTAGAATTATACGTTCAAAATTGGCAGAAATTAAAGTTCATAACAGAATGGGTACAAGATTAGAAAATCCCTTTCAATAGGACACCACTCCGGTTAGCAAAGTAGAAGACTACATAGGACGGCAAAAAATGTAATTTCAAAATACGCATTCTTGGGAAAAACTGATCTTAAAGATGCATATTTCCTTATCCTTATGCACAGTAGTCAAAAAAGTTGTTAAGATTCGTTTTTTACAACGTACTATACCAATTTAATTGTGTTTCATTTGGTTTATGTACAGCTCCATATCTTTTCACAAAACTGAAACCAGTTGTAAGATATGTAAAATTAAAGGGTATAAAAACTATATTCTACTTAGTCGATTGGCTAGTTATTGGTAATTTTGCTTAAAAGTATAAATAAAATTACACAAACATTACAAGAATTAGGTTTTATATAAATTCCGAAAAAAGCGTAGTTATTCCTGCGCAACAATGCTCATTTTTGGGGTTTATACAAGAGAAAAGGGGCCTACTGGCAGAATAGTCTATTATCTTTTACCCTGAAAAATACTTACTCACATCTCCTTGCAGATAGAAACAACCATTGTGGAAGAAAATTTCCCTAGCTGTAGGGAAATTAGGAAGTCTCCTGAGAAATGAATCTGATTATTTTTTATTGCAAACTATTGAACAGTGAAAAAGAAATCGATTTGTATTTTTTAATTCCACTAAAGATGAATATTACAAGTGCTATACCAGTTTTTAGTTTTGTATATATAGATATACTATGCATGGTGTGACGTAACAATTCATGTGTATTATCACGTCATAAGCACATCTCAAGGCGTTGTATCTGCCTCATTTTTCGGCTTATGGAAAAAAGAAAAAACACGTGTTCACTTATTTTTCATGGGCTATCGAAATCAGCAATAATAAAAAAATAAATAAGTAAAAAAATAAAAAATTGATGAAACTTCCTCATTGTCAGGAGAGTCTTTCTATAACAAAGCGTACCTAATAAAGCGATAAAAGTGATTATTTCTTCATTGACAGATAGCGCCTTCAAACAATACGGAAATACTTACAATAAATAGGGGAATTTCTGTTTTTTCTAAGCGCCAACAAATATATAACAAAACCGTAAACTTATTCTTGAGCTCCTAAACATTCAATTTTCTTCGGAGTCATCCTACTCTACCATGAACTCACACAAATCTGCACTTTCTCCAATATTGAATATTATTATTAATCTAACTTTAAAGCTAGTAACACTCTTAATACTAATAACGGCACACAAATCACGGACAACCCGGAAGTAAAAATAGACAATATTTTTAAATATGAATACATAATTGAAATCAGATTCCCGGATAAAATAAAAGCAACATGAACTATGTATAGCCACACTATTATTAGAGACTTACATAGAACGCACAAAAGGAAAAAGGGTGCTACCAGTCAATAAAAGGTGAATAGTTCATTGTATTAGCAGTTACAATCGATCGTACTCTCCACTGTCTGCAATTGCAGTTGCAGCTAGTGAACATACCTATTTTTCTGTTCAAAAACAGAAATTACGGCATTCACAGATTCTGTAAATATGCTAATAGATCGTTGCATTTGCAGATGCAATCGATACCACAAGTAGAAAAACCAAGGAAAATTTAATACTCACTCACAAAAAGCCCTATCACCCAGACAGCAGTCAAACCATTAGCAGATGGGTCAAGTTAATACTAAAAGCCAGCAGTATAAACACAGAAATCTTTGGGGCACACAGCGCGCGACACGGGGCAACTTCAGCAGCTCAAAGAATGAGAGTTACATTACAAACCATCCAGACAGAAAAATCAAAAGTATTCTCTCAAAATTCTATAACAAACTAGGCGTGGGGATTCCCACTGGATTTGCATCTTGTTTATTGAACCATAATTTCTAAGAAATCAAATAAATATTAAGTTACAATTATAACTTACTTATCAACTTGTCATTACATAAGAATATTGGTATAGTATTAAAAATAAGTTAAAGATTAATATCAGTTAAGCGTTAAACATGATATAATATGTACCTTCATATGTGTGTTATTAAATCTAATGGTTATAAATTTGAATTTTAGTTTATAAAAAGGGCCTTACAAATCTAGGACAACAGAAATATCGCAATTTTCAGTTAATGTAGATTACATCGCAAATACTTTAAACATCTACAAAGTGTAATGAGGGAAGGCGGAGATGCGAAGGATAATTACAAGATCAATCGACTTACCTGTAAGGAAGATCGATCGGAATTATCCGAGCAGCTCCGCCGTCCCTCATTACAAACCCACCCAGTCTTTACCTTCTCCCTTTCACCCCAAATGCAATGTTATCAAATCTCACGAACCAAAATTGTACTGACGCATCAAGGCGATGAGCTCGAGTGGCTAGCCATGGTCGGCTGAATCACCATGTTTTTAGATAACTTCTTTAAAAATTGTACCGATTGGGAAAAAGCTGTATACTTCAAAGTGTAATGAGGGACGGCGGAGATGCTCGGATATTTCCGATCGATCTTCCTTACAGGTAAGTCAATTGATCTTGTAATTATACATAGACAAAGAAACTGATACCTTGTTAGCAAATATCCAACAACTTCAATAGAAGAAAGGTTACAAGCTGCTACGAAAATGCAGGGGTACATTAAAAACTGGATAAGAACAAAATTCACGCCACACCACAGCAATCCACCGTTCTTTACGTACTGCCCAACATCCATAAGCCGGTATTCCCTACGGATGTATTACCAGTTCGAGGAACTGTCCAATGTGCACTCAATGTATTCCTTTCGACAATAAAACAAAGATGAAAGGGGACATCGCATTCAATGAAAGCAATACTACCAGTCGATGATATAGTTGAATTATTGCAACGCTGCTCGAACAGTTCATATTTTCAAGAATATGATAAATTTTCCTCTCAAGAAAGTAGTCCACCTATGGAATCACAACTTTGATCAGCAATTGCCAATATCTACATGATCCGGTTTAAGACTGATATAAATAAAACCTCCACACATAAGCTGAAATGTTGACAAACATGTGATTTGTGGAATTGTGTATTCTTAAAATAAGTTTGGTGTTCTTTTATACGTTTTGATAATGGTCTACAGGTTTCACCTATATAAAATTTATTGCCATCCACATGGTATCTTATAGATAGCATTTTTAGTAATTTAATTTTCATTAAGTGGTTTTGTTTTTGTTAGTTTGGATCTAATGGTGTTTTCAGTTTTGAAAGTAGTACGAATGTTAAATTTTAAAAACCTACACACATAAGCTGAAATTTTGCTAAGATATGTCGACAATACATTCATCATCTGAAATAATGAGGAACAGCATCCAGCTCAGCTCCTTAACCGTCTTAATACATTAAAGCTAACTATCAAGTCGGTACATAAACTACCGGTCCTTGGTTTATTAAGAGAATGAAGAAGAGGCCAAATTACAGCAATTGTATACAGAAAATCAACGTACAGATATTAATATCTAAACATTGCATCCAATCACTCTCAAGCCACCAAGCAAGAAGTGATTAGATCACTCAGTCAGACAGAAAAATTTGTAACACAGATATGGATCTAAAAGAAAAACTACCCAACATCAAAAGCGAGTTTACAGCGAATTGGTTTTCAGAATACAGAAAACACAAATATTCATGGACAACAGAGCCTACCAACCGAATAGCAAGAAGAGACGACGCTTAGCATGCCATATGTCAAAAACTTTCAGGAAGAATACGCCGAATTGGACGCCAATCTAGTGTAAGAACTCTTTCAGTTACATTACGAAATTCTCTCACAGTCGGCAATATCGAGTATCGGGTACCTTGCAAGTTGTAGCGACTGATACCTACAGAATCCAAAAGGCCAATGACGGTATGAATGAAAGAACACAAACATAGCCTAATTTATTTGAGACAACTAACCCAAAATTTAGTGGTGCAAAATTAAATTTTGTGTTAGTTGTTTCAAAATACATTACGGTATGTTTCGCCTCATTGCCTGTTGGTTTTGTGTTCTTTCATTCGTACCGTCACTGGCCTTTTGGTTAGTGGTCCAGGGGAGCAAGGAAGGAACCTCTACGAGTGTATTTTCTAAAGTGCAAAAAATAGAGAATGCTGGCGCCCCCAGGAAACGCCATCCGAAAGGACAACGGCCAATCACCAATGCAGAAAACTAAAAACAAACGGCACTTTTCAGAGCCCCCTCTGACACTTGCTAGCCTTAACGTTGAGGGAATTACCAAAAACAAGCATGATATTATTTCGGAATTATGTCAGACCCACAATTGGGATGTGCTGTGTATACAAGAAACACACCGAGACCAGACATCTCAGAGGCCCGAAATAACCGGAATGCGCTAGGCCATTGAGGCACCACATAACAAATATGGTAGTGCAATCTTTATAAAACCTGACATGTCACTGACCTCTACAAGTAAAACAGTGTCTAACGGCACCGAGATTCTGACCATAGAATGCGGAACATTTACGGTAACGTCAGTCTATCACCCGCGGACACAAACCTGAACCTCACCATGCCAGAGAACTTCGGAAGACATAAGACACAATTTGTAATCGGCGATTTCAACTGCCACAGTATCAACTGGGGATACAACGAAACCGACAACATCGGTCAACGGCTAGAGGAATGGATGGCGGTAAACAACTTCTCTCTCCTCCACGATTCGAAGCTACCCTGCTCCTGTATGAGCAAAATTTGGAAACGCGGCTATAACCCCGACAAATGTTTTGTTAGGGACAACATACAGGAATGCGGTGTTAAAAACGTCTACGAAGCTCTCCTCAAAACCCAACACAGGCCCATCGGTATCCAAATCTTCCCTGCAGTAAGGACATCCAAAATACCCTTTCGAAGAAGGTTTAACTTCAATAAAGCTAGATGGTCAGATTTCGCCAAAGAACTAGATGAGACTGTCAACAACATCATGAATACACCCGACAACTACAATAATTTTGTAGCTGCTCTTCAGAGGGTTTCGAAAAATCACATCCCAAGAGACTGCATGCAGAATTTTGTTCCAGGACATTCCAAGGGTGATAAAGACATCTTAGCCGAATATGAAGAGCTGTTCTTAAAAGGTCCTTTTAACGAGCAGACTATAGCGTGCGGCACAAATCTCAGGACCGCACTAAGTGAAGCAAGGCAAAAGAAATGACTTGAAACTCTGGAAAGGATGGATATGTCAAGAAGCAGCAAAATGGCATGGAATCTGATAAAATGATTGATTGTGATGTAACGCAGAGTAAAGAACCAGGTAAAGTAACAGCCAACCATGTCGCCCACCAACTACTTCTAAACGGAAAACTCACCAAGAAAAGCCAAAAAGTTAAAATGCAGCGTAACATCGATACAGAAACTAGCCACTTTTCATCCCCCTTCAGAGTCAAGGAACTCCATGTGGGTATACACGCATTGAAAAACGGTAAGGCGGCTGGGGTCGATGATATGTGCGTGGAGCAAATTAAACACTTCGGTTCAGGTGCCAAAGAATGGGTGTTGGAACTCTCTAATGACTGCCGATAAACCTTGAAAATACCTGAACCATGGAAAAAGGCCAAAGTAGTGGCGCTTCTGAAACCAGGAAAAGACCCGCCAAAGAGCTATCGGCCCATCTCTCTGCCCTGTCACCTCTTCAAGCTCTACGAGAGGTTGATCTTGAATCGCATCGGCAACGTCGTGAACTTAAGGATTATCCCCCAACAAGCTGGCTTCAGACAAGGCAAATCTTGTACGAATCAAGTCCTTGCTCTCAGAGAGCACATTGAAGAGGGCTTTGAAGAAAAGCTTATTACTGGGCTTGTCTTAGTAGACCTAAGCGCTGCGTACGACACAGTAAACCACCGTAAGTGACTGGCCAAGATCTACGAAACTACTAAAGACTATCAATTAGTAAAGATGATAGAGTCCTTACAGCAGAACCGATAATTCTATGTGACCCTGCAAGGAAAAAAAAACCGATGGAGGAATCAATAAAATGGTCTTGCCCAGGGAAGCGTCCTTGCGCCGATCTTATTTAACATATACACAAACGACCAACCCACGCCTGAAGAAACGACACTTTTTCTATAGGCTGATGACGCTGGTGTACCAGCGCGGGTAAGGACCTTTGAGGAGGTGGAGGCAAAGCTGGAGGGCAGTTGAGCCGCTATGTCAGCCTGCTACGAGGAGAACTCCCTTAAACCCAACCCCCTTAAAACTCAGATTTGTGCATTCCACATACGATCATGTCAGGCTAAAAGAAAGCTTAACGAATGGTGTCACCCTTGAACATACAGAGAAGCCAATATATCTCGGAGTAACCCTCGATAGATCACTTACATAAAGGCATCACTGTGAAAAGGCTCGTCACAAAGTGGCCGCAAGAAACAACATGCTGAGGAAAGTAACAAATAGCAAATGGGGCGCTAAACCAACTTTCCTCAGAAACACTGCCCAAGCACATTGTTTCTCCACATCTGAGTACGTATGTCCTGTATGGTTTAGATCGGCGCATGCCAAAAAAGTCGACATAACCCTCAATGAGACCTGCAGGCTGGTGACCGCATGCATGAAGCTCACAGAACTGGGAAATCTGTACAGAGCCACAGGTTTCAGCGATCCCAAATCAAGAAGAGCAGCACACGAACACTCAGAAAAGTTGAAAAAAAATCTTCCACGATCACCATCCCCTATTTGCCACCAGCTGCCCAAAATCTCACAGATTAAAATACAGACACCGTTTTCTTAAAGATCCGTTGGATGAACCACCTGCCAACTATCCTCTCTTAGAGGACCAGCTTAGTGGTGTCTTAAGTGGCTTTAAAACATGGAATATGCTAAATCAAACTGGTGTCGCACCACATTCGACCAACCCAAACTTGATCAGATGGAGACTATTCCAGCCAAATAACGACAAGTGTGACTGTGGCACAGTACAAACAATGGGACATCTCCTGACATGCCCAAACTGCCCCATACAGTGTTCCCTTAACGACTTATAGCTAGACAAACGCGAAGCATTGGAGGTGGCCCAATACTGGGAAGAGAAACTTATTCCGGATATGAAAAAGTAAAGTTAGTGGTCCAGGTCACAGTAGTCCATATAAAATAACACTGTATAAACGAATTTTTAAGGAAGCTGTATGACGGAGTGTCTAGTAAACCCCCAATAGAAATCAACAGGATTTAGAAGGCTCTTTTAAGTAACACAAGTGGTCTTACAGTAACCCGATTAACAATCAGTTAAGGGTCAAGTGCGTCTCACGGTTCACCGCACACGACATTAATATATTAGCCTGATAGAAGTTTTGTGATAACGAATGAAGTAGAAACCAATAAACGTTGTAGAAAGGCAATGAAATTTCAAAATATTTCTTTGATGACATTCAATTTAGTGCATTTATCAAGTTGTGGGTGTGTCAGGATGTCCAAGGTTCTAATGGTATTCTAGATTTGAGGCCATGACCCTAAAATGTTGAGGTAACTTGTAGAATTCAAATTTGGATTTGATTGTGGAGCTGTAGTATAAGGATTTATGGTCATTTGGTTAATCTGGTTTTCAGAGATGGATGAACAGTAGTACACACACCATGGGATCGATTTATTGAGAGCCATATGTTTCTAAACAGGAAAAATCTAACCAGTCACAAATACTTTTCCTACAAAGGTACCATCGAAGTTATCTTTGTATGGCCAATAGTAGTAGAATTGACATTTAAATACATTGGTATTTACCTTTCAAAAAGTGGATATTGAAAATTTTTCAATGTGGCAAAATTTTTGCTGCTCTAGTATCATGATTGTATATCTATGATTTCAAATAAACTTACGTGTATAAACCTTAAGTAGAACATAATTCCGCTGTGACTTAAGACCTAGAAATTCAGTACAATTTGAACTGTATAAAAACAGTAACAATTAATTGATGTAAAGAGTAACGATTAATAAATTCCTTTTTGGTGATGATTATGATGATTCAAATTGAATTTTTCATTTGGCATAATATTTACTCTATAATCAACTGAAAAATACGTCCTTTTCTTGGAAGTATTTTGTTCTTTCGCTAAAAGAGAATCACGTTTTTTTAGAATATCTTTATTACTAATTTAAATATGGCTAACATTGCATTTGAAAAGAGCGACTAAAACCCGTGTTTCACAGCAAGTAATGATGAATGAATGAATTTATTAAAGGTATTGGGTTTTATTCTTTTGCAATTTATTTTCCTCTTAAATATCGCCATTGAACTAATATGTCAAAAAGGCAACAATACTCTATTTCAATAGCTTTCCTTTAGAAGGAAAATGTCTATTATTAGATATTCAACTATGGCTATTAGCAATTTAAAAAATGATACGCAGGTTCTTTTTTCAACTGCCAATAACCAAGGAGCGATACCCAATAATAGACGAAACACTCCAAGAGTACCCATGACAACAGAATAGTGCTATTTTTGTTAACGTATCAGTTTAAAAGACGATATCTAATATACAATAATTTCACGCCAGAATAAAACCTAATGCTTTCAATACGTTTAAAATAGGCCCTAGTGCTTTACTTATCACTAAGGATATTATGTCCCACTTTTCCAATCCCATCTTTTTAACAATTCTTAAACATTTAAAATATTCACCGGTTATAGATTATATTAACACTGTTGACCTTATGACTTTCTGATTTGCAACGGCGGCCGGTACAGGGTGTTCACCCATAATGCCCCCCGCCCCCCCCCCAAATTTAACTTTGTCAATTTTTAAGCTACAAAAAATAATAAAAAACGAAATTGTAGGGTTTTTAATGTAGTTTTTGCACACGTAAAGGAAAAAACAAAAAATTGTACAGTATGCAGGGTAGATCAAAAAGAAATATTTTTTTAAATCCAGCTCCCATTTTTTATTCGATTTTTCTAAGAATATAACATTTTGTCTAGCTTTTGAAGTAATTGAGGTGTAAATATTCAGTTTCCTCAGTTCGACCTCATTGCTTCGAGTAGTGCTTTTGTATCTACGGTTTTAAAAATGATTAAAGAATTATTATTATAATTAAAAAATAGCTACTTCAACTGTCATTAAATCCTAAAGTATTAGGAATAGGTATATAGTGTGTTACAATAAAAATCCCTAGAATTTTAGGTAGAATCGAAAAATCGAATAAAAAATGGGGGCTAGATTTAAAAAAAATGGTTCTTTTTAATCTACCCTGTAAACTATACAATTTTTTGTTTTTTCTTTACGTGTGCAAAAACTACATAAAAATCCTACAATTTTGATTTTTATTTTTTTGTAGCTTAAAAATTAACAAAGTTAAAGGGGGGGGGGGGGACATTATGGGTGAACAGCCTGTATATCGTCGGTGACACCCTACTCTACATAGTCAATAGTTAAATAGCATTAATTCAGACAATAAAATATAGGCTTGCGTCAACAATAAGGACTATTTCTAAGCATACGAAACCCTTTTGCTCTAGTTTTAATGTACGTATCTCCAAAACTAAAAAGTATTTTTTAATGAGATTTCAAAATATAAGGGCACTTTCATGATATATGCAATAGGGTTCTGGGTGTTTTTATATCTTGTATAATTTGCATGAATAGGGTAGTAAACACATTTGACTATTTTTCTGTTGTTACATTTAAACGATTCTTAGCCAAAATGTAAAAACAAATTATGGGGTAGATTGATACTTTCAGTTTTGTTCGAAATATGACCTTTTGAAAACATATGCCTACTTCATCTCCTTAGGGTGTTACTCTTGAGTAAGATTTTTTTTTTACTAGTAATATCTCCTTGACCGATTAAACTCTACACATTAAGTAGAAATTAAAACTCAAAATACAGAATGGTTAGAAGAATATAAATGTTATAAATAAATCAGAACAAATTTCTGTAAATCACAATGCTTTACTAGCATTCTGTAAATATTTAAGAATTATGTATACAACAAATATCTTTTTACGTAAGAGTGTAGAGGTATGCTTGCAAAGAAGACATTAGTCCTTTTTAAAGTAATGCTTACTTATGAGTTACAGCCTAATGAGTATAAAAAGTTACGTAGTATTTTTTGAAAGAGCCATATTTCCCGAAGTTATCTTTACATTTTGGCTAAGAATCATTTAAACGTAACAAACAAAAAGAAAACAAATATTTGCACGTTTTCGGAAAAAATTAAATTTTAAATATGTACGTATTTGTTTACTACCCTGTAAATATTAAATACGGACAATATAAAAAACACCCAGTAGACTAGTCGATTAGACATAAATGTGTCGTAATATTAAAAAAACATTACATTTGGATTAAAAATAATTCGTATGTTTTTCAAGTGAGCAGCATCTTACTTAAACCAGATTTTCGTTCCGAAGCTGATATTGCATTAATGATAAACAAGTTATTGAATCCCAGAAAATAAAAGTCAATTTAATAGAAATCTACTTATTTCATTGCTAATGCAAGCAATGAAAAGTCTAGGCATATTTATAAAAAATCCTATGCTTGGATGAAAAATAAAATTGTTTAAGATAATTAGGATTTTAATATGGGCGCAAATACAATTTGCATTAAATCCGATACTTCTTACTCCTCTTTCACACGACACGGATTTAAGCCGGTCCGGTTTATTGTACTCCAGTAGTGCATTAAACTAAGGCCTCTTTCTGACGACACGGATTTTAGCCGGTCCGGTTGTATTGGTTTTAACGTGAGTGGTGCATTAAAACCTTGTGACAATTAGTTTAATGCACTATTGGACTACATAAATCCGTATCGTCTGAAAGAGGCGTAATTGTCACAAGGTTTTAATACACCACGTTAAAACCAATAAAACCGGACCGGCTAAAATCCGTATTGTCTGAAAGAGGCCCTATTGTTGACGCGACCGTATTACTTTTTTCAGATTTAAAATAAAATTAGAATGTAGAAGGTGGGGAAGGGAGTGGTGACGTGCCGGGCGCCATTAAAATTCAGAAAGTCATAAGGTCAACAGTGTTGTTTGTCAGTCATACTATTGCATTTTTCTTCACCTCAGTAATAGACTTTATAAAAAGGCCTGATACGGGTCTGGCTCCAGGATGTAAATTGCCCATGTGCTATTTTAATGACACTAGCGAAGCCCAAAAACCTTAAAGAATTGTAAACTACTCGACTTTTCGTGGAACAGATCTGCCTCCATTGTCGAAAACGATAAATCTAAAATTTTAGTAATTGCTGGAATTTAACAAATATCTTGAAAATTTAGACAGTGGTAGTCTTCAGACATAGAGGCATGTCGGAGAACTACAAATATCATGCCTGATTCTAAGAATTGGTTTTGTACCCATTTAAGATTTAAAAGAAACTTGTAACCACTCAAGTTGCAAATTTCTTACATGATAAAAACATATTTTACTTTCCATTCAGTTGTCCTGAGATCCAAGCACCTCACAACTAGAGCTTTCCTAAAGAGGAATAATAATATATAGAGCCCGAGATGAGTCACTAAAACAAGTGTCTTGTAATTCCTGATTATACCAAGGCATTTGATCCTATAGAGCAATGGTCGCCAACCCGTCGTTCCTACAAGACAATTCTGGTAGCTCACAACATATTTTAAATTTTAAAACTACAAAAATGTGCAAATCATAGAATATTTCGTACATTTCGCAAATTCTTATAATAAACACAAACAGCGGCAACATTACGATGAGACGCGTAGAAGTGATGAGCAATGATAATTTCGTATAGCTAAGAACTGGCTAGAGCTTTCCTTAAGGGGAATAATAATATTTGTAGAACCTGAGATGGGTCTCTGAAACAAGTGTCTTGTAATTCAATTATACCAAGGTATTTGATGCTACAAAGCAATGGTCGCCAACCCCTCGATTGCGAGCAACCGGTAGCTCGCAGAGACAATTGTGGTAGCTCTAAAATATATTTTAAAACTACAAAGGTGTTCAAATCAGAGAATATTCCATAAATTTTACATAATCTGATAATAAATACAAGCAGCGGCAACACTGCTAGTAGGTGCATAGAAGTAAGGAGCAATTATAATTTCGTATAGCTAAGAATTGACTTAGACAACTATGTTTATTTCAGTGTAACCTGATCAGTCAACAGATGTGGTTGACACCTCCCAGATGGCCGTGCTGGTCATGATGGTTTTTAGTGATTTTACGATAAAAGAAGGAGACATTGTAATGATCATTCCCCTGAAAGGAGTTACTACTAGGCAGGACTTGTTTTCTTATTTCAAAAATAATTTTTTATCTGAAAAAATTGCAATATCGAAAATGGTAGACTTAACAACCGATGGCGCTTCAGCTATGGCGGGCTACGAAACATTTTACTGATGTTCTATCTGCCATGGATCAATTTCTCAAATAACGCTATGAACCGATTCCGAAACTGGAAAATTCAATCTGGCTTAAAGATTTTGGTGTTCTTGTGGACATGACCGAAAAAAATTAATGAACTTAATTTGCAGTTTCATGAGAGAGACAAAGCACTAGTGGAAATGATTTCTGATATAAAAGCATTTATCAAAAAGCTTTAATTTTGGAAACAAAACCTAATCAACCGCAAATACTAAGCATTTTCCTGTTATTTCAGAAATGACATCTCAAAATCCATTGGAACCCTTTGAGATTAAATAACATGTAGAAATAGTTTCTAACTTAAAGGATAGTGGTCGCGATTCAAAATAGTTTAGCCTTAAAATCGTTAGTCCTAAGTGCAAATTGTATCTAACCTATGGTATGTAAAGAAAAATACGCAGTTTTATGTCGTGTTGAAAGTGAAAGCGTTATTTGGTTCAACCTATTTGTGTGAATCTCCTTCCTCCAATTTGAATAATTGTATTCGAATAGCTGTATCAAACTATGCTGCAAACATTAAAATACTTATCAATGAGTCTGAGTGTCAGCCATCTCATTGACGATGCGTTTTTATCTGCACATGTTTTTAAAATACTTTTCTGTTATTTTCATTCACTTTTGACTGCATTAATTATTTGTTTATTTTTTAAACACCTATGATTCGTAGATATGGATTTAATTATTTAGTATGTACTAGTTATATTAGTTATTCTGTTATTAGTTTATTATAAGTAAGTATTAGTTAATTAGTAAAATAAATACATGTATGTCGAATACAACTGTCTATTATTTCATTTAGGTTGGCTTTCGTCGTTTACGGCTAGGTAGCTCACTGTTCAAAATTATCAACGTAGCTCAACTCATTGAGAAGATTGGCGACCAATAACTACAGGCCATCACAAATTGTCTCAAAAATTAAAATACTTCGGCTTTATCGATTGCCCTCTAGATTCCTTTAGAAGATATTTTTAAGACATTTCATTTCATTTTGTTGAAAATTAGCGATACTTATCACTATTTCGAAGAATTTTTAAAAAATTGGCATCACCACTGATGATACATAAATCTACATTTCATTTAATTAAATTATAATTAGACTTGCCTAGTATCTACCATATGTCAAATGCACATAATCCGATTGTAAATCCTCCCATAGACCAACTTATTCTGTTTGGCAAGGACAGATTAGGTCTTTCCACGTGTTCCAGACGTATGAAACGAAAGGTAGCAGTTCTAGTTTGAATTATTCCAATGCCTGTAAAAATCTTTGTTTGTATATTGATGCTGATTAATGTTTAACACTCATGTTATTAATCTCATAAAAAATTATAACTGTAAATATTATATATTCATAAAGAAATGTTTGATTACATTTTCAAAACTCAGATTGATAGACTGATTAGACTGGTCTTATTTATAGGTATATTTTATACTGTTGTGGAGGATTCATGTTTATCTTACAAATTGTTGCCTGTTATTCCACTTCATTTTACCAAAGTTTACAGAATTAAAAATATAAGTTGATTCACTCCGCGCTATCGTCAAATTCCACTCCGCCCCTCCCCGCCTGCCCGGTAAACTGGTGCCAGTCTATAGTGGAGAGCTAGGTAATTTAAGTTTATTTTAAATTTGTTTACCGTCCGGCGTATAGGGTGAGATTTCAAAAATAGCGGTTTGTTTTTCGTGGACTTCTGAGTAAAATGTCTAGTCGAAAATCGAAATATTTGTTCAGTAGTTGATTGTGAAAGACGAATGGCAGACAATATGTCGCTCTTTAGGTGCCCAAAAGGGTAGGTATGTATTAGTTTATTATAAGCTTTTATTTAACTTCACTTGTATGTTTGGGTCAAATCTTACAAGTTAAATTTGTCCTACTTCCCATCAATGTTCAATATTAATATCGATTTATAGTGAGTACAATAGAGTATGTAATAAAAAAAAACTTGCAGGTGTCGAACCTGGAAAAGTGCCTTAGAATTTATAGGATCCCACAAATATGCGAATGATACACCAATGTAATGTCATAGCCGTATTAGAATGTGTGGTTTGCATTTTAATGAAAACAGTTTTGCAAATTCTTCTAGGAGCTGTATACATTCATATGTTGTTCCATCAACCGTATTACCATTTAAAAAATGCAACTTTTAATCAGATTTTGTGCATTTGCAAAATAATGTAAGATGGGTCCAAAAATAGGTTAATCTAAAAGTATATTACTTTAAATTTTGTGCTAATTAGTTATTGTGGTAAAATTAACGAAATATAGAAATTGCTAAAATGTAGACAATTAGTTTTGCAAGACTTTCTCCAAAATAATTTGTAAAGTTTTGCAAAACTATGATGTAGTTCATCCCCAAAATAAATTAAAATAAAAAATTTTGCACGGGATATTAAATTTCATTCTTGAAGTAAAAAATAATATATTTTACAAATTTTATTTAAATATGCAATCGTATTTACCGTAATTTCTTTAAAATATGCTGAATAAGGCCTTTACCTTTTCATCTTTTTTTGTGACTTCACAAAATATATTTTTCAAAATTTTAATGAAAACATATTTCATTATTTAAATTCATCCATTTATTACTTACTAAGCGGGAAATTTTACTATATGTTGCCCAATAGCGCTTTGATAAATCGCGTCAAACTCGGCTCTTATTGCCTCAATACCCCCTACATTTTTGTACGTCCTCGGCTCGCCTTTGATATGACGATTTCATTGAATTGGCGCTTAGTGCACCAACTTATATTTTTAATTCTGTAAACTTTGATTTTACGCTCTGGCCTCAGGGCTTAAAGAGCACCAGTGCCAGTTTAGTGTCCCCAACGAAGCTGAAAAACCTAAAAAAGTGGAAAACGGTCTACGCTTCAAGGGACAAAGCTGCTCCCGTTCTCAAGGAGGAAAAATCTATATATAATTTTAACAATTCTCAAATATGATATCTTATCTTACATCTAGTTTCAACTTACTATTCGAACCGAACCGGTTGTAACAGCGTCCAATATTCAAACTACAGAAAGTGGAAAACTGTAATGACATGACATGACAGTACTTGTTCAATCATGCTCTGCTTTTTTAGTTTTATAACACAGCAGTAGAAAAATGTATTTTAATATGTCAAATAACCTCTACACGCAAGTTAAGTATCTTTTTAAGTGTGTTCCTGATAAATTAAATTGCGATTAACTAAATCGGGTTAAAGAATAAACTAATTTAAACAAATTGGCACCTTCTCTTCAATATAATATTTTTTAATAACAAATGCTAGTTTAAATCATAGCTCAGATTTGCCTACCTAGTACCTATGTTGAATGTTTCGTACAATTGCATCCTTCAAAAGCTTATTAATTATATTTCATAGCATTTAGTAACAGAATGTCATAATTAACTAACAAGTATGTCACACTAAATATTAATAATCTCCTGCCACGAAAATTTAATGGGGCTTTTAATGAAGGGGTCTGCAGATGGAGAACTAAGTATATATTTCGTATATTAAATATAAACGCTGTTGGCAATGGCGACTCACCCGTCCATAACACTATATTAAAAAAGTCGTTATCTTTAGTGCTAATTTCGCCCTCATTCCTTGGCAAGTCGTAATTGCCAATTAGATGTTATTTTTTATGTATTTTATTACGTCTTTTATTAATTTGGACTGAACTTTAGCTCGAGTCATCAATTTTTTTTATGTAATACATAATATGTCCTAACGTTCAAACCCGTTGATTTTACTTTAATTTTATCCAACTAAGCAACAGTTGTTCAGTGTTTAAAGCTGTGATAACTTTGATTTTTTAAAGAAACAGCTCATGCAGATTATATTTCTTTTTTAACTAAAGTTCTAGAGTTTTTCGTGGAGTACCGACATATTTCAGTGGTGTAACAGTTGAAGGAAGAGTATACTCAGCCTCCTCAAAAGTGTCATCGGCCCTTTTTTGTCATCTACACCTAATGTGTAAGTAATGCATTTAATGGTTCTAAGTATTCTTTGTAAATCGCTGTTTTCATCACTACTCGATGATTAAATTGGCTGTTTCAATTTGTTCGGCCTACTTCTTAGTATTTCTCTTCAATACAACGAACGTGTTTAACGTATAATTCCCAGCTTTCTGGTGATATTGAGTAAATGGCTCCCAATGTAAGTTTATTTAAAACTTTAATTGAAAGTTCGCTGGCGTTATGCACTCGTATATATGTTTTCACTGCTGCCCATGCGAGTTCAAATGGATTCAGATCGCACATATCCTAAACGGGCGTCAATTCTATAGTGGCCCATCCCCCCCACCCCCCGGTTGGATTTTTTTGCTAAAATGCTAGCACAAAAAAAGGGCACTACCTAGCACATCAATTTTAAGAGATAGCACACCCCTACAGTTGAATATATAGGGGATGGAATGCATTTTTGCTGGCCGCCCCTCAGCTAATATTTTTCAGTCAAAAGACCTAGCTCGACCATTTTGGTTAAAGGGAACGTGAGCTGCGATTTGACCTAATTGGTACTCGAGGGTCTTCGGGGTCAAAAACACCAAATCTGAACATTAGGGACCCGTGGAACCTACCGGGCAGGTTCCAGAAAAAAAGTTCTTTTTCGGCCGAAATCGATGACGTCCGTGTAGCAGTTCGGACCAGAGCGATTTAAACCGAAAATATTTTGGGAACCTACCGGCACCTATTGAGGTAACCAAAAGAGGCCTTGGAGATAATCGGCTGAAATTCGGATTGGTGGGGTTTTCCACGACTGCGAGTTCGAATCTGACCTCAGCGGAAACCTACCGCAAATAGGTTCCGCGGTAGGAGCCCGACGAGGTCGAAAAATTACATTCTTGGAACGAGACCCAAAAACTATTAGATCCGTTAACCTGCCACCCTCCCCCCGCTTTGATTTTTTTTCTCCAAAACGCTAGCACAGAACCTTGAGATCAAGTACAACCTAGTACAATTTGTTTTAGAGCTAGCACACTCTTAGTAATAAGGTTATCCTTTAAGTTATGAGGGGGGGATAGGTTAACGCTAGCACCCCCGCACCTTTAATAATTGCAATACTGGCTAACACAGCTTATTTGGGGCTAGCACAGCTTCTTTGGAGCTAGCACAGTCTAGCACAACTAGAAAAAATGCTAGCACAACTACATTTTTGAAAATAATAGACCACAAATGCGCGGGAGGGGGGTTAAGTTGACGTTTGGGTTCTTTTGAGTGTTGGTAATGAAAATTGTTATAGGAGTGTGCTTAGCAGCTAGCACAGCCTAGCACAACCATTTTAGGGCAATTAGTATTACAGAGAATAATTTATGCGATTTTTTTCAGCGTATCGCCTACTTTTGCACAATTTTATAGTCTATTCTACATGGACCAACAAAGTTTAGCCCAGCTAGAGATAATTTATTAAATATGTTAAACATAAACAAAGAGACAAATTTAGAAAATCGACTACAGCCACCTAAAATTTTTGTGCGAAATACAAGAAAGAAGGTTAAAGGAACTAGCAAGGCAAATTCATCTTCAATAATTTTTAAACAATTCAATGTACTTAATTAACTAAATAAAACATCTTTGTTATTGCTATTTTTATTAATAGAAGCACTTAAGTATTAGTTGTAATCGAACTTTAAGCTCTGAAAGCACCAAAAAGCCTCAAACCCCTTAAAATGGTTGTGCTAGCCGGTGCTAGGTCTAAGCTGCTGGTTGACGGAAAAATATTAACTGAGGGGCGGCCAACAAAAATCCACCCCATCCCCTATATTCAACTGTAGGGGTGTGCTAGCTCTCAAAATAGTTGCGCTACCCTATGCTAGGTCTAAGCTTGCTGTGCTAGAAATTTGACGGAAAATATTAAGTGTAGGGGGGGGGGAGCGTAAAGTTGCCCCTCCCCCCCGATTTCAATACACCCTAATATATTTTATATTGAAGTGCGTGTGCGTGTGCTAGGTAATAATTATCTTTTACAACCCTCAAAAGAACCCAAACGTTTTGTGGTATTTTATTTTCAAAAATTTAATTGTGCTAGTATTTTTTTCAGTTGTGCTTGACTGTGCTAGCTCCAAAGAAGCTGTGCTAGCCAGTATTGCTATTAAAGAAGGTGCGGGGGAGGGGGAGCTAGCGTTAACCTCGCCCCCCCCCCCCACATAAATAACAGAAATCCTTATTACTATGAGTGTGCTAGCTATAAAAAAAATTGTGCTAGGTTGTGCTAGATCTCAAGGTCGTGTGATAGCGTTTTGAAGAAAAAAAATCAATGCGGGGGGGTCAGGTTAACGGTCCTTTTATTTGTGCTAGCATTTTCGCAAAAGAAGCGTTAACCTGGCCCCCGAATTCAACTAGCCTAACGGACCTACTCAACATAGCATTTTAGCAGATAAAATAGTATAGGTAAAAATAGTCATTACCCGAAAAGTCAAAAACAATCGCAAAGCCTAATAATGCTTTTTATTAACTGATTTTCTCTATTAAGCCTAACAATTTTTTCAGTAATCTAGAACTTTATTTCTTCAATACTTTAGCTTTTGTGACATTAAACAACAATTTTCAAATGTCCCTACAAAAGTGCTCATTATCGTCATATAGGTGGTGTTTTCGTGGCTACCTCGTAGTCCCATTAAGACCAATACAGTCATAGTTCAAAAATTCAGGCAATAAACTACATGTTTGGTGGGTTGTTAAAGAAGATTTTAATATAACGTTGGCAGTAATTTGTCTAAAATATTTTCATTTTCATTTTGGAGAAGTTCTAGTATCTCTGTCCTGTTGTTGACCCATTAAAAACTTGGGGCAATTATATTGTTAAGCATGCATCATCGTATATGAATTTCATAGTTTGATACCTTCTGCATCTTTGTTTGAGATCAAAGGTGCCCATTATATTGATGTGCATGTCACTGCAGGAATTTTTCTTAGTAGTTCAAGTCTATCCGTGCAAAAATCCGAAAGTTTCCGTCACCTGTGCATAGAGTAAATTTAAAATTAAATTAACTGATGCTGTTTTAAAGAGCTTTGAACTGTATTAAAATACACTCGCTTTCTGGTCTGATTGAAGTGAAATTTGTTGCAAGTTTGTTGAATATTTTCAAACTTTTGTACAGCCTGACACAATCATATTTTCGGATCTTTGGGGAGCTTACGATAACAATTCAGTTCTTCCAGGAGGCTGTCAGCATTTAACATAACGACCAATGTATGTAAAGTTGTGAGTATAGGACTTATAACAAAAACTTTCTTATTCGAAAGTTGCCGACGTTTCGAACATTTATTGCGGTCTTTTTCAAGGCTACAGTAGGAAAAAAACTGTACTACAATTTGGCATATCATGTGCTTACTATTAAAAATTTTCTTTCAGTTACTATTTTCATTCAAACAGACTGATAATTTTAAATACAAATTAATTTGAACATACATTTTCAATAAAAAGCCAAAATAAATTTACACAGAGACCATTATGGCACGGCACTACTTATTAAATTAAACAACGAAGTTAAACAAAAAGAACAAAATAAGACGAAATTTAAAACATATATAATATATCAAAATAAAAACGAAAACCGCTTAAAACAATTAAAACATCCACAATTTATAATAAATCATTCTGGTTTTCACTACAAAATTCAACCCTCAAAAGGAAACCCCTTTTTTAATATATATTTTTTATTATTATATATAGGTATTTATTAGGCAGAAGACTGCTTTTTCGATTGGGCCACACAAATAAAACCTACCTTTTCCCCAGCAGACGTTTTCTATGGTCATTACATATTTTGACGTTCTTATCCAAAAATCATAACATGGAAAATATAATTATGTGCACAATTACAACATTAAAAACCATCAAAAACAAACACAACGCATTAAAATAATTTTCAACCAAACTAGTGCGTTGTAGGCAGCAGTGACTAAAGTAGCCAGGGTCTTCCGCATATTTCCACGGTGATAGGATGTTTCATACCATTGAGTTATTATGGTTTTTTAATTTAGTTTATTTATTTTCGATTGGTAAATATTAAGTACATGTACATAATGCGTACTGATGCCCTACGTGTCTGTTCTGCAATTTACCGTGGTGTTAAGGGTTATATAAATTATTTCAGTTACATTTCTCTTGGAATAATTCATTTCTCGATCCAAAATAGCCACCTTGGAAAAATCGAAATAATGATGTGTCTCAAAATGATGTTGGGAAAGCGCTGTTTTTTTCTTTTTTATCTATATTAATTGCCCTACAATCGCATTTATGTTGGTATATTCGATTCTTCAAGTATTGTCTAGTTTGGCCGATATAAAATTTTTCACAGTTTATGCACAGAACTTTATACACTAAACATGAACATAGGTCACTGGGTGTTAGGTCTTTAAAGGGTGTAAATAGGGAGCCAACCACTTTCAAGTTTAAAATGCTAGCTTACAGTTTGGGTTCTTTGTAATTTTTAGTTTATTTATTTCTTTAGATAATTTAGGTAAATATGGAAATTTAAAGTATTTTATAGTAGAACTTTTTACCTTTCGTATGTTATTTTTATATTGATTAAATATTCTATTGATAAAAGAAGAAGGGTAATTATTTTTCTTTAATAATTTTTTTATAATGATTTCATTATTCTTGTAAAATTGAGGGCTGCTTAAATTATTGGATCAATATAGAAGGTTTTTATTATGGCAATTTTATGGCTAGTTGCGTGGGATGATAAGTAGATGATTACTCTTCCTTAATTATAAGCACAGGTTATGTCAAATTGTAGTACAGTTTTTTTCCTATTGTAGACTTGAAAAAGACCGCAATAAATGGTCGAAACGTTGGCAACTTTCGAATAAGGACGTTTTTGTTATAAGTCCTATACCCACAACTTTACATAAATTAAATATATAACTAATATTGCTACAGTATATCGAACAACGACTGATATAACTACCTCCAGAAGTTCATGTGAAGACAAGAATTTGGCGAACCAGACAATCTTTTGGTTATTTTTTGGTCACAAATAGCAGGTACTATTTGCCTTGTGAAATATAAAATGGGATCTCTCATTAAAAAAAAAATATATATATAATTTTTGTTTCAAGTTAAACCTCTTTTTAATGGTATTTATAGGTTCTACGGGAATAAATACGTAAAATGGTTATTTTCGATAATTTCAAAAATACAGATACAGCCAATTCTCGTTGACCATAAAATAGAGGAAATTGGGAAAAGTAAAAAATGATTGATGCAAAATAAATAGAGAACATAGAAAATAAAATGGCAAAATGATGAAAAAGCAGAAAAATAAAAAACTAAAATAAATAAAATAATAAATATGAAATAGTAATTGAACTTGTTGTTGAAATGCGACACAGCGAAGTAGAGAATTTGCCATTTCGTACACAACAGTATAAAATAAAATATTATAAGGCCCATAATAGAAAAATGACAAATGTAAAGTAAAGTGAGTAAAAAATAAGAAATAAAGTGTATTTTTTTTTCTTTTGTAATGTTAGTATTGTTTAAAGCCTTGTAAAAATTAGGAGGAAAGTGATTTGATATTAAAGAAATGAAAATTCATCCTTGTTTCAGATGATGAAAAAGAAACTGAACAATTCCATTAAATTCGAAACATTTTCATACTTAGAGACACTGTAAAAAATACTTACAATTGTTTCATTTGTTAGTATTAGTGGTACTGCTGGACTTTATGATGATTCTACTCAAGATGATTTATTCTTCTTTGAGAAATTTTGCAGGTGGGCATTTTAATTTTTTAATAGATTAAGCTTAAGTTTTGAAATAATTACTTTCGCTTTCTGTGTATAAAAGTTTATTAATTTTGAAAACCATATATTTTCTCTTGTTTCGGTATTTATATCTTTATTTTATAAGATACCATTTTCTTTTTGTTAGCGGCCTTACGCAATTTCGTGCAGGTGTGTTTAAGATCGCAAAAGGTTCCAAAAGGATTTATATAAAAATTATTAGTTTTGAAATATCACATTATACCCACTAGGTAATTTTTAAAATGGCTCCATTTAAGGCATCTAGAATGTTTATTAAGTTTTAAATTAGAAAACTCACAGCTGTGACAGGTATTTTCAATAAGCCTTTTATTTGTACGTAAGTACCTATCTTTTGCCTATACGTAAAAGTAAAAAAAAAAATATTACAAACATTTAGGTAACATTCTTTATTCATATTTATTTTAATTATTTTGTGAACTCTACGTAATAACAAGTTTTTCTTCTAAAATAAAATACTTTTGACGTAAAAAGTAGTTATTCAAATCTTGAGAACCTGAATGCACGTTAAATTTTCTGAAGGGGATTTAGAGTTTAGAAATGAAATTTTCCGCCGTCTCATATCAACCATCACATTATTTTATCATTTTACCGAACTAGCAGATGCCTTGCATAAATATGTAGCACCGCTAGCACGGTGTAAATAAATATACCTACCACTAGCAGTATCAAGGCAAGATTAGTAATCTGAAGATTGCGTTTTCTTACTTGAGAAAAATACATCTGGATATTGATAATTGAAATTACAACTCGTGTAGATCATTACTGACATAAAATTTAATATATATTTAGTAATTCGATTTCTTAGTATCGAGCAGCGCCGGCAGCACAAAAAAAATATTTCAAGTTGCAAGATATCTGATATGGCACAATCATGCTCAAAGTGCTAAACTAAATATTACTGTTTCTGTAATATTAAGCGGCAAATTTAATGGAATTGCGACTACGCCATAAAATTAAATTCTTTTAGTCGAGAATATATCCAACTTCCAATTTAAAAACGTCGCAAGGTGTCTTAGGAACTTCCGTCTACAAGCAGCTTATGGTTTCAGAAGTTATTTAACGTGTCTCAAACTTTTGCTGCCGTTCTTTGCCAACTTTTAAAGTAAAAAAGAGAGACACTTTTAGAAGAAGAGATTGTAATTTTTTTAGAGATTTAAGTATTAGAAAGTTGTACCCTATAAAAAAAGTAAAGTAGATAATGAGCAGATCCTATCTGTTTTTGTGTCTCTCTTAAATAAAGAATTAATTACCGTAGAAATTGCTAATTGTATTCGCAGCTCGTCTCTACTTGATGAAACTTTTTGCTTGGCAATACTGTAAAGTCACTTGAACATGTAGAGTGCACGTTTGTAGAGCATGATTACTATAAAAACACCATGGAATACCATTCATGCGATTACTGGTCGAACCCTCGTCAAATAATAGTGATCCTTATTTCCTTTTTATATCCCTGTCATACCCACTATCAGCGTTTTTCAAACTTGTGAATGTGTGGAATACTTTTGTAGCCCAGCTTTAACGTGGACCCCTAGACCAAAATCTCTAAGCAACCTTAAGAGAGAATAATGGTAAAATCCTGCCAATTTATAGTTTATGAACTCCATATTAGTAGATACTTAAACTAGCTAACAACGAACATATTTCAAATTGTAAGATATTGTAAACAACTAATTTTTAGTAACACGTTTTATTTCGCCAATACACCTTCGCCAGTACAGTTATCATAATTACATAACGCCATGAGTCGACTCTGCTATCGTACAATAACTATATCTACGCCTTATTTCTAATCTATCTATATACTCCGTATTATATAACACCGATTCGATTCTACTGCTGCACCATTCGTTATTTTCCAGGGTTGTCACGTCCTCGCCTATTTGAACGTCGCACGTCGCCTCTCCAAAATTTGCTTGTTACATTCGGCCATCCTGCAACAATTAATGCCCTCATTAATTTAACTCGCCAGTAAATCAACCAGATCTTATCGATCTGTGCATTCGCCATAACACCAAATCGCCTACCCTAAAGGTTTCGCTTGCGGTTGCAACCTTACGCCTTTTATCGAATATCACCTTTATATTACGCCTTTGTCAGATTTTCACTCGCCTTTAAATCACCATAGCTCTCGCCTTTCGCCAACAGAGCATTCGCCATTTGCACCTCGCCAGTCCAACTCACTCGCATGCACCTTTCAACCTGACCATTCGCACTTTGCACCTCACCAGTCAGACTCGCATGCACCTTTCAACCTAACCTTTCGCCCTCGGTGTTTTACACCTCGCCTCGCCAAAAAGTCAGCAAACGCCTTGCTCGTAAACGCCAGCCCGCGCCAGCAGTTGGAAATAGTACGCCTTGGATACCCAAAATTCGCCAAACGCCTCTCTCAATTTGAGAATCGCCTCAGAAGACCGCAAAGTCTTCGTCGCCTTCGCCTGCGCATGATCCTGGACTTCCTTGCCCCTCCAATTCCACAATATCGGTTGATGGACGCCAATATCTGTCAAAAGAGGAAAGAAAGCCAGAATACAAGTCGCCAGGGGAAGAGCAACCAAATGCCCTCGCATTCGCCTGTAGATCGAGAGGTAGACCGTCAATCAGACACGAAAGCGCCTTTGTGCCTGAAAGCCCACACCTTTCGATCAACGCCATTTTATCATGATAATAATGAGTCATGGTTTCGCCGTCCAATTTAACCCTCGCTATCATCTCCTTGAGCAGCTGAGCAAAGTCATGCACTCTAGGAAACGCCTTCCTAAGAGCCGCCTTCCAGTCTTCCCATGAGAGGTCATATTCATCGAGCCGATTAAACCAGCCCCTTGCTGCGCCTTGCAATTTCGCCTGCATAAAATACGCTCTCTCATAGTTCGACCATTCATGAATATCGCCCAACTGATCAATTTTGCTCAACCACCTGACTACGTTACAGTCCTGGCTGTCAGGATCGAAAGGGTCAATAATGTCGCCGCCTGCCCTTGCCCTTGACCCTATACAGCCCGAACTGCAAGCGGAGTCCGCCCTATCGCTACAAGCATGCTCTACTACCGCCTGAGGAATGCGCTCACCAGATTTTTCGCCCTTCTTGTTGCCCTTGGTACCGCCAGTACCAACGTCCGCCCTTTGTTTCGTCGCCTTTACCATTTCGGCCGCCTTTTGCTTCGCCGCCCTTGCCATTTCGGCCGCCACAATCTGCTGGATACTAGTTGCCAAACCGCCTTTCAACAGCTTATGTACCATGGAGACTGTTTCGTCTTCCATCGTCGAATCGCCTTCGCCGTGGTTACCGTCGCTCAATTCCAACTCGTAATCGAGCTTTAACTCGTCACTTCTGCCTTCCTCCATAGGAAATCACTTGAAAAACGCCTTTTAAACACCAATGCCAATTAACACAGTTAAAATACGCCACAATTTTTACAATAATCACTAATTAATTAGCACACACTTGTTTATTATTATCGTGAATATCTGAAAAATCGCCAAATGTCAATCCACTGTCAAGGATAGCAACAAACGCCCGCCTTTTGTTATGAGTTTTTGTGATATCGCCATTCACAAAAAAAGAAGAAGTTGCCACTGCGATTTAACTCGCCGAAATCGCGTATTTGACCGTTCTCCACAACAAATAACACAATACGTAGTATCCCGACTTCTGATCTGTAAACGATTAGTTTTTAGTAACACGTTTTATTTCGCCAATACACCTTCGCCAGTACAGTTATCGTAATTACATAACGCCATGAGTCGATTCTGCTATCGTACAATAACTATATCTACGCCTTATTTCTAATCTATCTATATACTCCGTATTATATAACACCGATTCGATTCTGCTGCTGCACCATTCGTTTTCCAGGGTTGTCACGTCCTCGCCTATTTGAACGTCGCACGTCGCCTGTCCAAAATTTGCTTGTTACAATATAGAAACGTAACGAAATAAGTAAGCTTCAAATACAAAATTTAATAATACTATTTTGATAACTTATAGGAGAAAGCGGAATATCCTTACGTTAGGTTCTATACCGAGCCTGCTTTAACGAAAAATAAAGCCATAATGAGCTTTAACTTGCAACGATCTGCATAATATGATTTCTCGAGTGAAGCCTTCAGTCCAACGGGCTTTGTCTCATTCATACCAAATCCGTTAACTCAGTGACCATATACCTACATCCAGGTGCGGTCTTCTCTCGATGTCCTTAACCTGTAATCCGAATCTTAACTAGCCCTAAAATCCGATTTCTGGAGGAGGCATCGCAGGTTAAGTCCCCAAAACCTAACATTCTGCCCCAGTGCCCATATGCTCAGGTATAACTTCAAGTGGAATAAATCATTCCAAATATCACTTCAAGTAGTAAAGTGACTCACTATCTCTTTAGATTTATTTGCTCCATCTAGATATAATTTTAAGTTGTAACGGAATATAAGTTATTAAAAATAAGTTTAATCCGCTCCACTAAATTCTATCTATTTATCAATGGTTTTCGATGTTCGGTATATTAATCGCCAGTGACATCTATCTGTGAACGGCTATATTTCGCACAATTAACTATTTAAGAAGATCCAGTACGCTGGTTTATATCCATAGTTAGCGGATTCGTGTCGTTGTAGATTTCTATATTAAGTGAGTGACATCTATTCGGAAACGGGCTTATCTCATATAGTTGGTAATTGAAGGACGTAGTACGCTATTCAATACCTGTAATTTAAGCATTTAATCTACAATAGATTACTATATTTAGCGTATGCTGAGTATTTCCTCAGTTTGTCGCCGCGTATCCTATAACGGTTGTCACATGATTTAAATTACCCAATGAGAACATCGAAAATCAGAATAGGTTGAACGTCTTAAGTTTTGAAAGGAAGGTCGGTATCTTATTGGCAACGCTAGACTGGGTAAGTGCTAGCATTTTGATCTTGAAATATTTTATTCATCTTGCATACATTTCACTAATCTCTTCATTTTTCAAATACATAATTAATAATTGTTTCTGATTCGGTTAATCATATTTCGCTAAAGCAAGAATTTAGCATTTTTATATTAAACTTTCGAGTAATTTACGATTTCAATAATCTCAATTTTTTTGTAGTGACCATTAGGTTTAAATACCGAATTGTTGGTGGATAATTGTGTATCTTATTAGTCAAATTCATGTAATTTGATAATGGTTTGATCCAAATTTATAGAGAGCGAAATTATTTCATCGTTTAGCGGTCACGCATATTATTATTATTATTTTGTTAGTTATAGTATTTTTTTTCTTTTCAGGCTTATTTCATTAATATTTCAGTTTATTTGTAACATCAAGCACATAATTATTAGCACTTGCCCTGTTGCGTTTCAACAATGATGTATCGACATTAATTTACATATATGAGAGGTTTAAGTACACGTGTGTAAATTTACCTGGTTTATTTTTCTTTATCTTTTATCTAAGTTCCTATCTCAAGGCGAGATAGTGATTATCTTTAGTTAATTGAGGCGTAATTACACTCAATTATCGTTTATGTACCAAGGGCCATATATTTATAAAAAGTAATAGAAATTACTTATTTGGAGTTATAATAAGACTCATTTATAGAGAGGTTGTACCTCTATTTTTCTATTTATCATTAAATTCAAGCTATATTTTACGTAGAGTTGCCGAGAGCCACTGTTTGGACAAGTTTCATAATTTTCTTTCGAATTTTAATCACAATTTCTTTTGAATTTCATATCTTAAAGTAAAGAAAAGAAATAGCTTGAGTAACAGTAATTATTTATGGTGTTGCTTAACCATAGTTATCTATAATTTTTGTTCAACTTAAAATTGTAATTTTAGTTCTGATTATACCTGCTGTAACCAGTAAATTATGAAATTGTCGGTTAATACCTCCTATGTGATAGTCCAACTGAGGTCCACAGGATACTTTCCTGAATAATTAGTTAATTAGCAGTATAAGTTGGTCTAAGACTTGTCTATTTTTTTTTATGTTACGACTGATCCGAGACTCAACTACAGCTTCGCCGTGCAAACTAGTGGGAGTCGTCACTAGGATCACCAGTAAGACCTGGATAAGCCTATAGCGAGTGAACTTAGGTACAGGCGGAAGCGGTTCCAGTGGAGGTCCCAACCGTTCGCATGATTGCAGATAAATGAACGAAGTTAAGTATCAATCAGTCCGAGGAGAGATCTTTGTAAAGACCAACTATCTGTTATAATTAAATTTTTTAATCGTTTACATTAATTTTCATTCACATTGCTAGTCAATTTATTCAAAAAGCTAAAACTTCATAAGTTATATTTACATCTGATTATATAGATTTCAATATTTTTTTTAAACCTCATCATTTATACTTGTAAATTAGCTGCTAAAATAAAATACATTGTTTTTAGAAATACTTTGTTTAATTTATTACAAGATTGGGTTTTATAAGACGCGAATTATTCTCATCTTCATAAATTCCTAATTATTGATATCTAAATATTAATTTTCTGTTTTCATTGTCTCTAAGAACTCTGACGCCCACAATTAAAAAATAATATAATTCATGAAAGAGACAACTCACACCCTCAGTGACAAAGAATCTCATATTTAAATAAACTAAATAAATTAACTTTAGCTTTATCCTTACAAATTGGCGACTGAGCTAGTGAATCATTATTAAGTAGCACACAATTAGTTACAAAGTAATGTCGGGTACCACAAGAAATTGTTTTTTAGTTGACTAACGTCAAAAAAAAGTATTTTTTGATAAGGAAACAATAATTATATCAATTTGATTTATTTTTCTTTTGAATCGATTTAACTTGGCATGGTACCGACTATAATAAAAATGTTAGATATAATACCCCGTCCGAGATTACTAAACTGTTGAGAAGCGACAGCCGACGGCGGCGTCTTTGATCTTCTTTTGATCTCGATGGGCCCGTTTTCGATGACCTTGAATGACTCTCGTTTGGCATTAAAGCAGCATAATCCGAAAAGACAACGGTTTTGTCTTCTCGGATAATATATTGTAGTACGGGAGCATGGGGAAATAAATTATCACATGAATCAGTAAATAAATCGAAATTATTTATTTAAAGAACCTATTATGTATAGGTATGTTGGGGTTTACTTATAATAAGATATATCTATGTATAGATTTATAATATGTATAGGTTACATCATACATTAGGGATAGGATAGAAAAATAAACCAAAGACACAGGGCCGTTCCTGACGGGGCTGCAGCACGTTCACTCGCACGGGGCGGCGGACCGGCTTTTATTAAAAAATATTAAACAATAAAACACAGTAGCATTTCAGGTTTAATGAAATACAATTAAACTCTGGTTTACAAAAACGAATATTAAATATAAACCCAAGAACTACGTCTTTGCCATATTTTGCTCATTCATTAAATTTAGTGGTAAATGACGCTGCTAAAATAAACAACGAAATTGCTTCATTTTTCGACATTCTCCAAACATTATGAGTATTTTTGCAGCATCAGCTGTAAGGTGGGAGGTTTTGAGACTTAATATACCTATATTAACTTTGAAACCGTCAATCGACATTCAATGGGAAAGTAGAATAAATGTAATTAAACCTTTAATTTCAAATTTCAAAAAGTTCACAACAGTCCTAATGAAATAGTCGATAACGATAAAAGATACATAAAAACGAGAAATATGGCACAAACATTAGCGGAGAAATTTATTTCATTTAAATTTATCTGTTCATTGATAATTTGGTATAATGAACGTTGTCCCAAAATCGTAAAATTAATCTTTGCGAATGTGTAACTGTTCCAAAAAATTTAATTAACTATCCCGATGAAAAAAGGACTGATGAAAGTTTTGATCTATTTATCAAAGAAGCTGAATCACTAGCTGTAGGAATTAACATACTGCCCGAATTCCCTCTTGTTCGTCAGCGAAAAGTCCCACGTCATTTCTCGTACGAGTCAAATGAGAGTTCGCTGTTGATCAAAACAGAAATTTTAGAGTAAATTTCTATTTTAGCATATTAGATACAACAAAAAATTCAATAAAAGAAAGGTTTTCTTTACTAGAGGAATGTAACAATTTATCTAAATGCTTATACGAGTTTCACGAAATGGACCTGTTTTTTTGCGAAAATCATGTATAGATCTGGATTCTTCTTTACAACAAGGGCAGGGTAACTTCCCCTAACCAGATATCGACGGAAATGAACTGTGCAACGAAATTGTATCTTTTAACGCTATTGTTATCACTTAAATAATCCAAACCCTACTTTATATTAAGTTATATTATCGACAATGATCTTACCTCCTGTTTTTCTAATTTAGCTGTAGCCTTAAGAATATTTCTTACATTACCTGTGACAGTGGCCTCTGGGGAAAGAAGTTTTAGTAAATTACAACTTATTAAAACATTTTTAAGGTCTACTATGTCGCAAGAAAGATTGACGAGCCTTGCCACTATTTCACTTGAGCAAGATATGTGCCAAAGCTTAGACCTATCAAATATAATACCTAATTTTGCAGCTAAGAAATCTCGAAGAGTTTTAGTTTAGATCAACGGTATTCTAATGCATTTTAAGCTTTTATAACTCGAAAACCAATTAGGCTAAAAATTTTATTTTTATGGCGACTTTTTGTACCCACGCCATGCAGTATGTGCAGAAATAAATTCTAATTTAATAATAATGTTAAGTCTCTTCTTCTCTTTTTTAATTTAAAAATAATTTCATTTAAACCAAGGCAAGGGGGGGGGGCAGTTTCTCTTTTGCACGGGGCGGCAGAAGCTCCAGGGACGGCCCTGGACACTCAATAGGAGAAAATATATATTTCCGTAACAGTATTTTTTTTTAAATACTATACATATTTTTTCTAATTATTTTTTACATATTTTTAAAACACAGGTAAACATAAAACAGGGCTATTATTTATAAATGCGATAAAGTTTTTAATTTTCTAATACATTTTTTGTCATTTTTGTATGTTTGTAAATCTCTATTAGAATATTTTGGAGTATAGAAAATTTTTAACCGAATAAAAAACTTCAAAATAAAGAATTTGGGAAATTCAGAGCAAGGATGTACAAATTCCACCTTTTGCATTAGGCTTAATAATTGATGGGAAATTCCCTCTCCTAGAGAAATATTTTGAATAAAACGTAGTTTTATCCACAATACCGAAACAGAATTATTGCACTCGACGCGCGTTTCGCTAACTATGTTAGCATCATCAGGAGATGATTAAAACTAAAACAGTTTTAATCATCTCCTGATGATGTTGGATAAAACTCCGTTTAGTGCATGTTGCCGAAGGTTCCAAACCCCAAAATAAATATTTTCAAACTTTCAAGTAAATATTTTTTCCAATTAATAAATAAAATTAACAAATTGTTCTGGTGAAGATTTAAGCGCGCCATAAATATCAGTTTTCGTTGTGAAAGCTCTTAAATGTATTAATCCAATTAGAAACGTCTAAGTTTTTACATTCCATTGCAATTGATTCACATATCTGGCAGCTATGTACATCAAGTGCCTTTTTAATTAGATCACCGCAAACATAGTTGAAGGCATTTTGAGTTGTTAGGTTTTCATTTATGTAGCTATAGTTTGGTAGAGTTATGGCCTTAGTTAACTGAGGTTCTTCATTGACAATATTTTCAGCTACATGAGTGGTATCAAAATTAATTAACAATTGATCAAAATCTTCTTGTTAATTCATTTGGTCCGTATGGAAAGAACTTTGCCAAAATAGCTTTCGGAGGGCGGTCTGAAACTGTATAGGGGTGGGATTAACAATGTTACCGCTTTGTTGCCGGACACTTCCAAAAAAGTTTTCGTTGCAATCTGTATTTATACATCTTGTTTTTAAGTATTTAAAATATGCTTTTGAAAGTTTTTCCCACAATTTAATAAGCCCATGAATTGTTACAGCCCAAAATTTTGGAGTATGAATTTGACACGTCAAATAGATTATTAAATAAATATAAAGCATCTATTGTACCCAAGGCATCTCCAGGAAGGGCACCCAAACTCATATTGGTGTTCATTCCTGTTACTACCGAACGGCTTATGACTCGAGATGCTAGACTAACTCTCATTTTTTGAAAACTGGTGGGGTAAATATGTGAATTCGTAAGCTTGGGCGCACATCTGTAAAATTGTTGTTTATCCTTTTTATAACAATTCTCAATAAAAGTCCTGCCAGTTCAAATTCGGCGTTTTGAGCATTAACACCCAATGATTTTGACAGTTCAAGGAAAGGATACTATGTGACATAGAAAATAGAACACTAGCTTGGTCTTTTTCTATACAACACATAAACATGCTCTGCTATAAAACATCATATCCTCCCTAATAATAAAGCTATCGATGTTCTCAAAATGTTGTGAATAGTTTAACTTTTCTTAACTGACGTCAGTTAGAAAAAAATAATATTATTTTATTAGTTTTAAGTTAAATATTTTCATTCCAGAATAACCTAATGGTAGAAAAACATGAATTTGACAACTCTAACATACTAAAACTCGACTGTTACCTAAAAGGATAACTATTTATCAAGCTATTTATTAAATAGTTTTAAGAAATAATTTATATAAAAATAAATACTTAGTTCTGGATTTCTGGGAAACGAAAATAAACTAAATCATTGCCCAGTAACAACCGAATATCCCCTATAGACAAAATAATTGTTACCCGAACTCGACATGCCTATAATTATTATTATTATATGCCAATCGAAAAAAACCAACAGTAAAGCGAAAATACAGATCGTTAAAAAATGCACTATTAGCGACACGAACACTGCCACTTGGACTACAAAACAACTTGTCTGTTGACATCAATGACATATCTCGACACTGACGGACGTGACGGAAAAGCAGCATATTTGGCGAATGCGCATACTAGATTGAAATTATTCTGTCGCTTCTCAACAGTTTAGTATTCTCGGACCCCGTTACGTTCCGTCCTCAAATATTTTTGAACACTTCGTGCATGGCCCTCCGCTCGCTTCGCTGTCTCTGGAGCGCAACCAACAAAAACTAACCAAAAGTAACCCAACGCATGAAAGGCAACTACATTTATATTACAGTCGCCCTATGGCGAGATCCTATCGAGTCTAAGCACCGGCGCGCAACTGTCCCATATCCAATAGGTAGTCGGCGGCGGCGCGCAACAGTCCTGTGAAATTAAGACTACCTTCATATTTTTCTGACAGCGGCGCGCAAGTGACCAACACCCGTAAATTAACTGAACACAACTTTACTCACTCTCAGATCAATTTGCTGCTAAATCCAACCAGGGGTTGATATTCGAGGTAATCATTACTTTTTATTAGGGCTCTCACTTTATCGGGACAATCCCTTTGCAAATGTCAACGCGCATCCCGAATAGCTCTTGTGAAAAGTTTCTGGCTTACCACACGTAAAAGACATATATTTTCTTGTAGCTATTTATGTTTATGGAAATTTTCGTTCTTAAAATTAAATTTTGTCATTAAGGCTGCTTTTATTTCTTCAACCAGATTAATTATTTTGGAGCAGCATCACTTCAGTTATCAGAGAGGTTATCAGAGTTTTAATATCTGGCCTCGCTGAATCAATGAAATTACACGCACTGTAGAAACAATTAAACTTCCGACAATATTCTAGACAATAACATCGAATTTAATATAGCTTGTTCAAACTTCTTCATTTTGCTTGTCACCTGTATTCTAGGCTTAATATATGAGCTGTTACATGTAATTCAAAGTTCCATTTAAATTAGAGAATTGCTTTTCAATTAGTCCTAACCTCTCGTCAGATCTCAGGTCATATACATTGTGTAGCTTTTACTATGTTTCAAGCGTATTTCGCAGTTGATCAACAGCTCTGTAACGATCTTGTTTCTACAGTATTTACGATACGACTGTCCATTTTCGAAGCTAGCTTTCGTAATTATATTATGTGCTTTTATTTTTACACACGTGCCTTAGCGAACTCGTAAAGCATATTCGCTATCTAATAACGTACTAACAAACTACCACAATAGCCAGTTTTTCGAATCTTGAAGCTTATAAATTTCCTTTTTAAACTATTCCTCAATGTACAATAAGAAAATAGCCACATTGCCACATTACGAAAACGTTTATTAAAAATCCTCAACCATAAAAACAACACCATCTTAAGCTATTGTGAGAGCAAATGAAACGGAGGTTATTATTTTTTTCGACAGAAAACGCTTATAAAGCAATAACATAGTTAATAATAAGAGAAGAATACAGACTGAAATGCATAACTGTTTTCAATTAATTTAACAGATAGTAACTTGGCTTCTTTGCCGAAAAAAAATCTAAATATTTTGCTATCGAATACCAAATAATGTATAATGTTAAGCTTTTAAGCGGGTCCGAATAAGGGAAGCAGGGAATACGAACCAGAACCCCGTTACAAAAGTCGGCAAGATTAAGGAAAGACAAGGAGCTCTCGATAAGGTATTGTCCGGAGTCCCGGATTAAGATTAAGCAGATAAGTACAAGTCCAATTAGGAAAGTTATTAGGTATGTATCTAGGAGCAAGCTCCTATTAATAGAGAGCGAGATTAGCCGCCGTGTAAATTTATAGTATAGTGGGCAGTGAAGCGGAAATACTAAGAAGTGCCGTAAATTACATTGGTTTTATTTATGCAACGGGCGTCACCCTCATTGGAGATTGTTAATTCTTGAGGTGTTTCTACTTAGCACCTTTTGAAATCTAGTGCTTAGGAAAAGCAACTATGTTAGAATACGATATTTTTTCATATTCCATCTGCTAGTAGGGCTACATCACTTTTAATTATGAAACTAAAAATATGAATTAATACTATATAATAATAACCTTAATTATATAATGTGGAAGAATCGTCTTTCCACGAAGTGAGTTAAACATTATATCCGAATGCATTTATTTCCAATTTTTATGTACAGGTTGTATAGGGTGGCCCGCTTATTATGGGATGACACCTTATCTCAGAATCTACGAGGTAGTACCAATAAATGTTTAATACAAAAGTTGTTTGGATTTATTTAAACTTTTAAAATATTATAGTTTTATAAAAACAGGTTGTTTATATTTTCGTGGATAAGTATCAACATTCTTATTTTAAATAGAATATCCTTGATGTAGATATGTTCTATATTGTTGTGGAGAATTCATGTTTACCTTGCAATTGATTGCCTTTGGCTCCACAAATGATTACAGTTGTAGAATATCCTGTATATTAAGGCATTTTTGAATTCTTCGGAAAATTCTAGATATATTTTATATATAATATCATCTACTTAAATCAAACCGTTTTTGACATATTTTGAATGTCAAAAAAGTGGCACTTTCAATCATTCAATTTCTCCTATTGAAATCCTTTATTATTAAATTGGAGTTTGTTTTCTTGTAGAAGGGGATCTACTTTAGTGGTGACATTTTTATAATAAAAAAATACAGAGCGATCAAAAACTAACATTAAATATTTAAATGGAAAAATCTTTAAAAGTAATTTTTTTTCAAATGTAAACCCCCCACTTTTTATAATTTTTCCTTATTTAGCATTAAAAATAAGGGCACCTTGGTATAAGGTTGTCTATTCGAAAAACTTGTACTTTTGAAATATTGGCATATTAACATTTTTCTAATATAAAAATGCTATACAGTTTTAAGCTATTTCTTGTCGTCTGACAATACACCTTACCCTAGCCGGAACGATTAAGTTATTAACCTTTCGTCGGGCGCCACCTGTTCTAGCAGATAGAATAGTCTTTCTTTTGCATCGTGTATGGTAACCTATAGTGTTAAAATCCCTACCGCATAGGTAGCCTTCTATTTTTAGACCAGGTATCAATACGTCCGACGCAGTTTGGGTTAGGTTTGATGTGCACGTGGCAAACATTTTGATCTCTTGGATACACTGCACCTGATTACGTTATAATTTACCAATTATAAATATCGCATATTAGCATAGAGAAGAACACTATCATTGGCCAGCGTTATACATTTCTAGACACACTACAGGAGGCTACCAATGCCACGGTATAAGTAAGTATACGGTAGGTTCACTGGAGACAAATTTCGAATTTCGCCGACAGCGTTTGGCGACGGCGACGGGGCGAATCCGAATCAATCTGGTTTGTGGCCACCGATGGCCCTGCTACGAGGGACAGATAATGTGCAAACACCCTGAAATTGTGTACTTTCGCGTCGTTTCTGTAGTGCCCTATTGTTTTTTTCGCCACGCCTCGCCGTCATGGCAAACTAATAACAAAACTTAAAAGCCGTATAGGATTTTTACAATAGAAAAATGTTAAATTACCAATATTTCAAAAACTACAAGTTTTTCGAATAGACAACCTTATTTAAAGTCGCCCTTATTTTTAATGCTAAATAAGATAAAATTATAAAAAATAGGGGGTTTCCATTTGAAAAAAATTACTTTTAACGATTTTTTTCATTTAAATTTTTAATGTTACTTTTTGATCACCCTGTATTTATTTATTATAAAAATGTCAACACAGACCACTAAAGTAGATCCCCTTCTACAAGGTAACCAACTTCAATTAAATAATAAAGGATTTCAATAGGAGAAATTGATAGTTATATTTAGACCTGAAAACGTAATTTTTGACATAAAATTCAAAATTTGTCAAAAACGGCAGGACCTAGGATATTATATATAAAATATATCTAGAATTTTCTGAGGAATTCAAAAATGCCTTAATATACAGGGTATTCTATTTGAACTAAGGGAGCTGATACTTGTCCACGAAAATACGAACATCCTGTATATATAAAAGTATAATATTTTTAAAATATAAGTAAATCCAAAAAACTTTTGTATTAAACTATTTTTGGTACACCCCGTAGATTCTGAGATAAGGTGTCATCCTATAATGCAAGAGCCACTCTGTACGTATGACTGTGTATAAAACACTTGGAGCTAGCCGTAGCACGGCACTTAAGGAGCCCAATGTATTATTTCACTTCACGCATGACCCTTCCCTCGCTTCGCTCGCTACGGGGGCTCAAAGAAGAGAAACTAATCAAAACTAACCCAAGGCATGCCCAAAATAACATAACCTTAAAAAAAATACCGACAGGAATTGAACCACCGGCCGCCGTATCATAGGCCGAGCATCTAACCACTGAACCACCAGAGCACTTCCAGACAGTTCATTGCACCGCAAAGACATCGGTAAAGTGGTGGCTCATTAGATTCCCTGCTAGGTCTAGCCCTAAATGTTTAAAACGCACCTGGGAAATATGACGCTTTCCTGTCAAGCAATTTTTCTTTATTTCATCTTCTCTTCAGACATGTAAAATTTCGTTATAATTCCCATATTCCGAATCTTCTGTTTATTCTGGAAGCTTGGCTTCTGTGACTTTTTCTTTACATTTTGATTTGCATTCGCATGCTAGTTGACCGCCTCTAATACCCTATTATTTCAATCCATTTTTCTAGGATAACTCTCTGCAACGTTCCTTTAAAAAATTTTCCTCATTCTTCTAGATTTCTTGTTTTTCTTTGCCAAGGTCATTTTCCTAAGGTGTAGCACTCTCACTACTGATTTCCTCGTAGTAGAGTTACTATTGCCTGACTAATTATCAGATGGAAGAAAATCTTCATCCTTATCATCATTATACGATTGAGATTTACTTCCTTCGTTGATTATTCCGTTCTATAAGAAAATAATAAACCACGAAGTAAGTTCCACACTCTAACCGATTAAATTTATTTCCAACGTTCATGTACCATTGCGATCAAAAAAAAGTAGTACAAAAATTAGTAACCCCTAGTTGAGGTCCTGGTCTATAAGGATTTCGAGAAATTGATATCGTCGTTACTATGGAAATAACACAATGATATCACCTAACTTTTCAGGCGTTACAATGGATTCGCTGTTGATTTTATTATATAGGAACAGAAATAGAAATATAATGAATATATTATCTTTAAAATTGTATACCTACCTATATTTTGAACATGGGCAAATTTCTCAAGTTTTTGAATAAAATAATAAAACATGTGTATAACAACTATAATTATATTTATATATTGAATATACAAAAACATCCAAGTCTACAAAAGCAAATAGGGGAAAACATATAAAATTACAACATTTGAACAAAAAATAAATAATTCTAAATATACCATTTAACCTAAACTATTACAAATCAGCTTTTTAATATTTAGTCATTGCGCCGTTGTTTTCAATCGCCATTTGTAACCGACGCGGCATACTTAAGACTAAACTTCTTGTATACTCCTGGGTTGTATTATCCCATGCCGTGTTTATCCTCTGGCGCACTTCTTCTTCATTTCTTGGATGAAAGTCATGTTTATACATGAACTTGGTCATTTCACCCCACGCATTTTCCATTGAGTTGAAATCGGGTCTCTTTGAAGGCCATGGTAAAACTTGAATGTTATTTTGTCGAAAGCAGTCTGTTACTATGCGGACAGTATGGATGGGGGCATTATCTTGTTGAAAAATATAATTTTGACCAAATACGGCGCCAACTGATGGCATCATAACATCTTCCAAGATATTGCAATAAGTTGCAGCAGTCAGCCGTCCTTGCACAATTTGGCACACACCTGGACCTAGCGCTAATCCAACCCCAAACATTTACGGAAAAACGTCTGCTTTGATTTGTCTTGTGCGTATTTGTCTTGTGCGTATACCTTTCATCATATCTTGTGTTTGTTGGCCTATATACTCGGACCCTTCCATTGTTACAAGACTGGAATGTTTTCTCATCTGAAAAAACTACAGACTCCCACAGTTGGTTTTGATATTCGTTTGCAAATTGTAGTCGCCTTTGTTTATTCAGTTCTGTTAAATTTATTTTGTTTGCAGAACACCTACTTTTTAGTTCAGACCTCTGAATTCTGCTTCGAGCTGTAATTGAACATCCAGGAAAATGCGTTTCTTCTTTAGCCTTAATAGCGGTCTCGAATGGGTTGTCCCTTAAATAATTAACCTAATCTGTATCTTCGTCTATGGTGGAAACTTTTGGGCGATTAGAACCTGGTTTTCTCACGATACTTCCATGCTCTCGAATTTTGGATTTCGCCAATAACACGGTTTTTTTGTTTACCCCTAATTCTTCAGCAATGTCGCTAATAGGAACCCCATCCCTTAATCGAGAAAATATGATCGACTTTCGCTCTGACGTTAACGGCATTTTTAAAAATTTAACTTGACATTGAGTTGTCAGTTTGAAAGAAAATAATGTATTATAGACCAGGAGATTAAGTTAAATTTTGTTGTACTACTTTTTTTTGATCGCAATGGTACATGTTGTACGTATGAGTGCTTTAAATGCACCTGAGAAATATGACCTTTTCCTGTCAGGCAACTTTGCTGGTATTTTATCTTCGTTTCAGATATCATATCGTATCATAAAATTTCTTGATACATCTCATGTTCCAAATCTTATCTTAATTCTAGATGCTCGGCTTCTGTGACTTTTTTACATTTCAAACTGCTTTGACACGCCAATTTTAGCTTTTAGCACTCTATCATTTCCATCAATTTTTCTAAAAAACCTTCCTACAAAGCTCCTCTTTTGAAATTTTTCTTCATCCTCCTAGATTTCTTGTTTTTCTTTGGCAAGATTCTTTTCCTAAGGTGTGGCCTACTCACTACTAATTTCTTCGTTATCGCTAGAGCTACTTTGTCTGAATAATTACCAGATGGAAGAAATTCTTTTTTATCCGATCGGACGAAAAACTATACCTTTCCGATGTGTTTTCTCATCGCAAAAGTCATGATTCCAGTATATTGTATTCGTTGCTTGGCATCATGCAATAACTGTACGTAGAACATTTCCGTCCTAGGCCGGGAATATAAAATTTCTGTCATATTTAAACACTTTGTTTGTCAGATTTGACGTTTATCAAAAGCCAGATTTAGCTGTGGTTTCCCTAGTTACGCAACTCGTAGGAAAAGCACATTCCTGGACTCCTGTGCTGCTGGCCTCGGTTGCGCCTCGTCCAG
>MU183512.1:122308-133271 GCA_016904865.1 Pissodes strobi | reverse complement strand
AATAATAATAATAATAATAATAATAATAATAATAATAATAATAATAAATTGTAGAACAATTCTCCATGAATGCGGTTTGGACTGTAAAAGTGCCGTACAGTGAACATCGTACGAGGCAAAATAGGTCCAGGCCACTTTTAACTTAGGGACGGCCAGAACATCGACGCAATGAAGGCAGATGAATTTTACAAGTACCTCGGAATGAAACAAACAATGCGCATATCACATGGCGCAATGAAGGCTGAGTTAACAGAAGAATTTACTAGAAGGGTAAAATGTTTGGCAAAAACTAAACTTAACAGCAAAAATCTCTGCAAGGCTATCAATACATATGCCGTCTCAGTTCTTGGATACTCGTTTGGATTGGTAGCATGGACCGGCACTGACATTGAAAATCTCCACACACACAAACACCATCCGAGGAGCGCAGCGAAGCGAACAACCTTGCCAAGACATTTAGGTGGTAGAGGTCTAGCGGATCTACGTAAACAATTGGATCGGCAAATAGGTAATTTGGGCAATTATTTTCACAGGAAAACGAATTCCTTAGAAGTTCATAGGACAGTGTGTAACGCAGATGACTCTACACTCTCCACTTCTTTTAAAAGAACACCAGGTTCAAGACCGCCATCATACCGACCTTGAGAAAATTCGAGTGTGGAAGCAAAAGCCCTTACATGGGAGGCATGCGAATGAGGCTACCCAGGATCAGGTCGACAATACAGCGTCGAACTATTGGTTAGTTTCAGAACAAATGTTCCCCGAAATCGAGGTCTTTCTGCTGGCTATTCAAGATCAAATGATTCCCACCAGAAACTATCTCAAGTACATAGTTGGAGATGCTTCGGTGGCGGATGATCGATGTCGATACGGCTGTCAAACCACTGAGACCATCCAGCATATTACAGGAGGATGCCAAACGTTCGCAGCAACAGAATATAAACTCAGGCACGATGCAGTTGCGAAGATAATCCATCAGGAACTAGCAGACAAGCTGTTGCTGCTGCAGGCGGAAAAGGTAAGTTACTATAAATACACTCCCGAATCTGTTTTAGAAAGTAACAACTATAAGATCTACTGAGACCGTACTGTGCTTACGGACCAGACGGCGACCCACAATAGACCGGACATCATTCTCGTAGATAAGCGGACCAAGGAAGCCACGCTGATCGACATCGCCATACCCAACAACAACAATTTGCAAGTTAAGCACGCCGAAAAGATCTCCAAATATCGTGTTTTACAAGAGAAAATTTGGCAACATTGGGGAATGGAGAGAGTACGAACGGTCCCAATCATTGTGTCATCAACAGGACTCATTCCAAAAAACCTGTTAATTAACATCAAGGAACTCGGTTTGAGCGAACATCTCTTCAAATTGATGCAGAAAGCAGTACTTCTCGCAACAGACCGTACCGTCCGAAAATTTGTAGGAAATCCGTAGGTGCCACCAAGGACCCGATAACATGGGACGGGTTCCCTCAGAGCTTAATCCTTTTGATATCCGGGATATCTGGGAGAAGTGAATGTTCCCCTTAGAGGGAGTGCGAATGCCGTAATGCTAAATCATAACAATAATATAAGAACTTTATTTAGACTGCACAAATTACAGATAAATCCACTTACAAAATGTACAGTAAATGCAACGGATGCATCTTAACGACAACAATACTTAAATACGTTAGGAACGTGAATATTCAAATACATTTTTACTTTTTTGTGTTTGTCGACTGTCAATTCGTCGATGAGAAACGCTGAATCAGTTGATGCTCACTTCTACTTCTATATCTCCATTTGCTTGATACTGTTACCTACTTTTCGTTACTTTGTTACATTTGATTACTTTTAGTGAGTTTTTGTTTCTGAATTTTATCTTTTTCCTCGCTTCCTTTTTTTAATTTCAGTTCATTTTCCTTATTTCTTCAACAAAATATGTTTATGTTAATGTTACCGTTAATATCCGAAATGGTTTTTATGTATAATACCTAACATTTTACTTCGGATTAGTTTGCGATCGCTTGGATTAATTTGGGTTGGCTTGGGTTAGTTTGGGTTAGACTTTGTTGGTTTTCTTTCCGGAGCGTCAAATCAAAATGGTTAACTAGTCATTTTATCACAATCCGGCAACTTTGCATTAATATCTCCTAAATTTGGCAGAAACCATCGAGTTTGGATGTTTAGAATTGCTAAAAATGCTGTTTTTTTTTTAAATCCGCTATTTGAAATGTGCTATTTCTAAAGAAGGGCACATTTAATCTTAATCGAATCAGGAGGCCATACTTATTTCAAGGTCAGATGAGGCTCAGACTCTGCTAAGTTGGCAATGCGCCTATCCTATAGAGTATGTCGTTTATGATTTCACGCTAGCGTTTGTTCTCGTGTCGACGATTAGTAGACCCAGGCTATTTACGTTTCTTTCTTTCATAACAGATGAGGCAAGAATGCTACAAAACTCGATTGCTTTTCAAAGAAAAAAAAAGTGAAATATCTACGGTGCTGTGTGGTGCGTACTGCATATATTAGAAGTGGTAGGAATTATGAGGAGACCAAGCCTCCCTTGCCTCCTCTGACAAGGCGTCACTAGAGAGTGGCAACGGGTACCTAATATTCCTACTCATCCTAGGCAATAATTATTTTACGATTTCGAATCGAATTTCTGAGTTACAATATAAATGTAAATTCAGAGATACAACTATTCTAAATTTCGAGGTACCATAATAATAATTATTCTGAGTTAAAACATTAATTTCTACTGATAATAAAAAATACTTCTTACTCTTCTCATACCCCTTAATAATTTTCAACGATATGTATATGCATATTGATTATTGTCAATATCGGTAATGTAAAAAGTATTCTTGCAGACTCCCTAAATAAAACTGCTAGAGTAGAAGGCCAGTGTGTCTATTTACTCTAAATCTTCATGTGACAGATTGCCCAGCGGTGGCAATACTATCTGATTGCTAGTATATATTTATCATGAAAGCTTGGTCGGTACTTTATATTTATCGCCCAATAGGGGGATATTTAGAAATATATTGCCGCAGAGTTATTTTTGTAGTAGATATTATAATATACTTTTTGTTGTGTTATTATATTTTTAGATTCTGAAAATCGTTCATATGACAAATATTTATATGCTATTAACAAATTAAATAAATTTATTCATTTGGCCGTATGCTTGGCATACAATTATTTATTCTATAAAATTCATTTCTGGCAGATGACTGAAAATAATGTTTGCCAATATGTAAGTGAGCTTAAATCAAATGCTTGTAGCGTAGATGGTCTTGATCTAAACATGATTTGTCTGATATTTCAGCATTAATTTGCTTAGTCATATTATATTTATTGTTGGCTTCTGTTTTTTGATGTCATTCCTTTCTCAATGGAAATATTAGAATAGTTATTTGTTTTACTAGGCAGCAAAGTAGTAGATTGACTGCCGCGGCTGATAGGTCATAGCCTAGCGTAGCGAGGCTAGGAATTCAGCTAAGGCAGTCAATCTACTTTGCTGCCGAGTTAAACATATAATTTTTTCTCCGATTATTTATAATGATATATGTATATTGTATATTTGCAAATTATAACAATTCCCGCAATCTTTTTATTTTGCCTGTAGTGATAAATTAAAACAAAATTTGATAAAAATCGCAATTGTTGGAACGGTTGGTTGCTATGGAAATGTATATGTCCATAATAATTATAGTTTGACAACTTATGTCAAACGTTTTATTCCCATGGAGACTAATCATTTTGCTGCCTAGGCAGGAAAGTACTTACTTTGCTGCCAAGGCAGGAAAACTAATACTTTGCTGATTGATATGTGTCTGCAAAATTAATATTTGCTGTCAATCGGAGGAGAAAAATGTATTTATTGGGGCTCATAAGCACCATTACGTCGAAAATCGTGGTAGAAATCAATGCATGAATAATTTAATGAACATTACTGAAACAATAGAGTTTGGCCCGTGGTACAATCAAGATTCACTTCTGATACACTACCATAAATCTATATTTATTTATCTATATCTTAATTTATATTTTGTGATTTTTGACGTCCTCATCGAAAGCTCTTATATATCGCCTAGTTTTTGGAATATCAGGTTTGGGGTGTTTAGCATTACATGTATTATAATAAGTATCCTAGAAAAGACATAGTCCGGCAATATATTGATTGCACGCTAGATAAGCGCAGGTCAAAAATCCTGCTCTAAGAAAGTGAATCTTATAGCATTAGCTAGATGTTTTTATTGATTTCTTGTCTAAAACTCAGGTAAGCCAGTAAACTTTTCGCCATTTAGTCTTAAACTAATAATTATAAGGTAGGTGTTTTTAAAGGCTTTGTATTCATGTTATAAAATAGGTTAGTAATTGGGCTAAAATATCACGTTTATTGTTTAAGGTTTTCCTATCAAGCACCATCTTAAAAAAATGTCATTGGGGGCTAGTTAGCAAAGCTCATAAGGAAATAGTTGCTAAGCCGCCAACCAACCCCGGATATTTATTTAAATATTACTAAATGTATTAAAGAGTGGCAACAGTGTTGCGAACAACGCAACCCTTTTTCAATTCCCAATAATTTTAATTAATTTTCAGTGAGACAATATTGTCTTTTAAAATATAACAGTGCATTGTTTGTCGAGGCCAGGCCAGGAAAGGCACTATGGCGGCGGCGCCGGAAAGTCTATATTTAGAATAAATTAACAAAGGGACTTATTTTTTCGGCTCAGCGCGCAGCGGCAGGGTTTGCGATAAGAAAGCGTTTAAGGCTAAAGACAAAGGAAATGGGAGTGACGAGTTAGCTAGCGAAAGATGAAGATTTAAGGCGGCTTACGCTGCAAAACTATTTTTTATATGCGCTCCAGCAAGGTTTTACAATTTAAAGTTTCTATATTCAGTTAGTGTAGACTTTCTGCTCCAAGAAAAGTCACTTACAAAGGTTCTCGCAATTCGCGAAGTAGTTCAATACGAAGAAAAAAGCTTGTTGTTTCCGAGCCAGGAAGATAAGCTTCGCCTAAATTCTAAGTGTTTCTTTCTAGTGATAATTAAAAATATCACCAGTTGAATCGGAGTTGTTTGACGTGGGTCATGTTCTTTGTGCTGGGTGGCTGATTAATTCTCTAAGTCCCTAACTGCGATGTAGAGAAACTGTATGTTGTAACTAAATAAGTTCCAAAATTTAAAGACAGACTTATTAAATAGTGTCGAAAACAGTGTGTAAATAGTGTCGAAAACAGTGTGGCCTATGCTAAGTACTCGTAAAATGTAGGTAACTGTGTGCGATTTATCATAAACTTAGTGTGATACGGGGGAGAAGTGAAAAGTAACAATATAGTAGCATAAACATTGAGTAAGACATAACTATTTTTGTTCCTTGTTTGATTAAACTTTTGGTTTTAATATTAAGAAATATAGTAATTATGCTTATGCTTATTTTTATTAACTTAGCTCTAATGAAGGTTTAATGTTTGATTTTATGTATTCATTTTATATGTTACTATAAAGTGTGAATGAGAGTGTGTATGAAATTTCTGTAGATACGTTGTGATTAGTTTTATTTGTTGTTTCCTTTTTTATAAATAAAGGGTATAGTTTATAAGGTGTTAAACAGCTGTTTTCTTTTCAAAATATCCAGCCAGCATCCTAGATACTACAGTTCATGTAAATAATAATTGCTTGGTTTGCAAGCTGATAGTAGGAGAATCAGTCCTACTATTCTTGTGCGTTTAGATTAATAAAGCCTAAATCGTACAAACAGTATCTTCGGTTAATGTCATGCATTATTTTCAGATAAAATGACATGAAAATACTTAGGGATTTCGAAAATACCTCAAATTCCTGAAGGCGTTATATAATGAGCAGCAAAGGAAGTAATTCAAACCAATAGATCCATTGAAGAGATTGCGTAAGAGTTTCAACAGAGCATTCTCAAGACTTAGCCTCGAAGTAGCGCCTGACGATCTGACGAAAGAAAATAATGCCTTATTCAATACTTGAGTAGAACGTTTTTAATAAGATATATCACTAAAGCTGCTAATATTTATTTCGGTTTACAGCCGAAGGAAATAAGAAAACCTTGCTTAAGAATATGATCTACATTTAGATATTCCCTATCTTGATTCATGAAACATTAATAAAACGGCCGAGCATAACGACTAGAAGCCATAGAATCTCCATCAGAACACCAGAAGGTACCAGTTTATGTAGATGTTCAAGCTCCAATAACCATAATGTTGGTAATTTTTATAACATTCTACAAATACTTTTGTCAAGACGCGGTTTTAGATTAATATTCCGTATTTGAGAAACCAGGTTTTTATGTAACTTCATTCTTATTTCCGTTATTTACCCCATACGGAAGTGTATTTCAGTTGTGGGGGATATGTTTTGGTGCCAAATAAGACAGGAATGCGTCCTCACTTCCTATTTCATGATTCATGCTGTCTAAAGGCTCGGCTTCGGAACGCAGGGCAGTTTCCGTGACACACAGTTACATTAGTTCTCGTTAGATCCATCAAGAAGGTTCTGTCTTAATAGCACTTAATATGGTGTGCGATATCTAAATAATTTGTGTAGGATACAGAAATGGGAGAAATAAGTTAAATAATTAAAATTTAGTCATATAATTTAACAGTACTTAGTACAAAGGCTATAGACTTCGATGTTTAAAGTAAAGTTTTATCTGGATATATACCATTAATTACATTGTACATTGTGTCCAATTTTAGATACTTTTGCAGGTTATCTCATTTATTATTACGTCTGGATTACCAATCGACGACACAAGGTAAATGGTGGGTGTAAGACGATTCTGGATCAGCGAACTTTGAAGTGTATTGATCCTGAGTACTACTTAATACATGCACGTCTACTAGGACTTTATCCCCCGTGGTTATAGATAATTGAGCGTCTAGTTTCATCCTTAAGGGAATTCCTTTGTCTTGGGCCTTTTCATGATTTTCTTGTGCTTCGTAGAGGGTGGTGCCCAATTTTTCTAAATAGGGTGTGATTAGAAGAATAAAATTGTCATTTTGGATGCTAGCGCGCATGTCACGGCAAACATCATCAAAAGTGCGTAGCTCGCGACCAAAGGTTAAGTACGCAGGGGAGTAGCCAGTGGAATCACATCTTGAGGTGTTGATGGCAAACCTAACTACCGGTAACTTGTCAATCCAGGAGGTATGATCCGTCGAAGATAGTTAGTTGAATTTTCATATCCCTGTTCTTTCTTTCTACTGGGTTAGATTCTGGATGGTAGAGAGGAGTCAAACATTTTTGAAATCCCAAACAGTGAGCTACTTGCTGCATAACTGCTCCCACAAATTGGACTCCCTTTTCAAAGATGATAAGAGCTTCGATATCACGGCGAATTTACCAATGAAACGCCTGAACCAGGAGCAGGTCTGTAGAAAACTGAGAAGTGCCTTCACATTTTTCGGCGCAGGCATATTTATTATGGCTGCCACCTTGGAATCATCCAGTTTTATGCCCTCTGGAGTTATAGTGTCCAAGGTATCGAACAGAGTCGCAACAAAAATAGCATTTTTCCGATTCAACTTCAATTTAAAGAGATTTAACCTTGTGAAAACCTTTTGAAGATCCTAAACGTGGTTCTCAAAAGTTGAAGAGAAAATAATCAGATCATCAAGGTAAGCCAAAATAAAAACATCTGGTAACCCTGAGCGAAATATTTCCATTAGCCTTTGGAATGTAGATGGTGCAGTGGACAAACCAAACGGAACTCGAGTATATCTATTTGTGCCAAAAGGCTTTATGAATGCGGTCTTGTCTCTCTCTCTCAGCAGGTTTAACACTAATTTGATGGTATACGCTTTTCAGATCTAATGTGGTCATATATTTTGTCATTTTAGCTTCATGAAGTAGGTCATCAATCCTTGGAAGTGGGTAGCTCACAGCTCTAGTAATAGCATTCAGCTTCCGGTAGTCTATTGCTAAACGAACACCTACATAATTTTTGAGCACCAGCACCATTGGGGCAGCATATGGGGAATCACACTCTTTAATTGTACCATCTTCTAGCAATTTTTCCCATTCTTCCCGAAGTTGACTCTTCTTTGTGTCGGACATGCGATATGGGGGAACAGCCACGGGATTATCATCAAGAAGTACAATTGAATGTTCAGCGTAAGGCGTAGGCTCATTGCTAGGCTGAAAAACATCTGTATTATCACTCAATAGTTGCTTTAGGTTATCCCATTGCCGGCATTGTAATGATTGGCCTTCATTATCTCTAAGCGAAATTTCTGAACAAGCTACCATTTTTACTGAAAGAGTAATGTCTTCTTCAGCAAAAAAAAACGGAATATGTTGGTTTTCACCAAAATAATATAAATTATTTGGTACATCAAGAATCAGGTTGGCAAATTGAATACTACTATCTACAATCTACACAAAGTAGGTTGCGTCTGTTTTCATGTTCAGGTATTACCAAGAGTTGTATCTCAATATTTTTATGACGTAACTGAACAAAAACTTCGAACCTATATCCATATACATGTGACGGAAATAAAATTTCGTACACTGAGGTTAACATTTTATGTCATTTTTGAATAATTTGGTAAACTGGGCTTTTTATCTTTATCTCACCTTTATACCTTGCGTTTCTTACTTCAGTAATAACAGGAAAAAGGTTATAATATAAAATTATTTATTCGAAGAAAGTATTCCTATACAAATGGTAGTTGAGGGAGTTGAAAAACTAAAAAACACTATACAAGACCTCAAAACTAAGTGAAAATACAGGATCATTGGATAGAAGAGCTGGAAGTGGTAGAAGAAAATTTTCAAAGAAAAACAGGATAATGATATACAATAAGATACGACTTCAAAATTAATTATAAAACATATTATTCAAGTAATAAAAAAAAACATTGGATTAATATTTTAAAACGAATCAATTTTTTCCACCAATAGGTTTAAACGTCTAAGCATTGATGCCACCAGCATTTGGGCGTGATGAAAATTTTAATTATTCCAGGTTTCTTCAATTTTATTCCACAAATCATGACTGTTTTCTGGATGGAAATCATTATTTTTGTTGATTTCTTTCACGATATATCCCCAAACATTTTCAATTGGATTGATATCAGCTCTTCTTGAGGGCCAATGTAGCAATGAAATGTTATTTTCCCGTATCCAGTCCAAAACTCTCCTTGCTGTATGGACGAGGCAGTTATAATGCTGGTATAATTCTTGATGAAATATACTGTTTACCGATGGCAACATAATATTTTGAAGAATGTGTATATAAACTGAGTGCTAAATCTTCCTCGAATATGGTGACATATTCCTAGCCCTCTGGAAGTCATATACCCTCATACATTAACTGAAAATCTTCCACTTGTTTTCAATTGGATTTAACATATTGGGTATATCTTTCTTCATACCGTGTATTTGGCGGCCTATATACTTTAATCTGCCCGCTATAGTAACACTGGAAAATGTTCTCATCGGTAAATACTACCTTAGTCCAAAAGTCCATACTTTGCGGTAAATATTCCATCGCAGACCCTATTCTTTGCCCTTTATTCATATCGGTCAAAAATGGCGTTTTAGCAGCAACCCTGTTTCTCAGTTCCGAATTTTTCTTTATACGATTTCTTACCGTTCTTACTGTCCCACGAAAATTAGTTTAGTTATGTGCTTCTACTGCTGTCTGAAATTGATTGTTTCGCAAATAATCTATTAAATCAATATCTTGATTTTCGTTTGAATTTTTTTTCTGCCACTTCCAGCCCTTCTATCCAATGATCCATTTAGTTATGAGGCTTTGTATAGTGCTTCTAGGTTTCCCAACTTGCTCAGCTATTCTTCGTAGAGAAACACCTTCTTTGAATAAAGCAATTAATCTCGCCTTCTCGAGTTGATTCATGTTCAGAAACTTTGTTAAAATGAAATAATATAAATTTCAAATCTGATGACACCGATAACAATTTGTCAAAATGTGAAGTGTATTTCCAGGGGATCTAGGTATACAAAAGCCAACATCACATTGGGAAAAAATAAGTGTACGAATAGTTATTTGTGTAAGCAGTTGGGAAAAGCACTGGTAATAGTTTACTATCCGGCCGTCGACCTATTTTTTTATTTTTTCGAATAAATATCGTTAGTATATTGTTGAAAACAACAAATTTAAAGATATTCCAGTGGGGGAGGTAAGATTTTTTCAATACTTATAAAAATAATCAATTTAAAATTAATAAATCAGTAAATAAACAATTTCCTTCAATTTCCTAGTTTACTATCAGATTGTTTACATATTTTTCTTTCGAAAAATGTCAGTATATTGTTAAAAAAGAAAAATTTAAAAATATTTCAGTGGCAGAAGTAACATTTTTTCAACAGTTAATAAATGCATTGGAACGCCTTTTAATTTATGTAAGTATTTACTTTATTTTTAATGAACATAAATTTAGTGAAATACATATCTTTATATATCAATAATAATTATTATAAAACCAAAAATGAAACAAAAACTCAAACAAGCAAACAAATCGAAACTAATACAAGATAATACAAATAACCAGTACTTAAATTAAGCAGTTAACCATACGTTAAACAAATTAAACTTATTATTGTAATTTTAAATAGGATATAGTAGTGAAATTTGTTTAAAAAACGCATGAATTCTAACAGCCGGATCAAAATTTTTCTTAAATAAAAATTCAGTCAAATCTCCAATACGATGGGACTCTTTCCTGCCATATCGTGGAATTCCACCTCTTACGTCCCTCCAAACACGCTCTATATTTTGAGTGTGGACTGATCCAAAATACAAAATATGTTTAAAATTTTCCGCAGAATGTAAAAATGCAATAATATACAGTGTTTCATTTAAAAAAAAAACGTTGTTAACAGGTGTAACCCAAACTAACCCAAGAACTTGTAATTAAACATTAAAGCTCCCGGCTTCGCCGGTCGCCTTTTAACTAGACAAACT
>MU183512.1:94786-106583 GCA_016904865.1 Pissodes strobi | reverse complement strand
CATTCTTTCGCATTTCCCAAACCTCCTTCATGCTAAGGCTCTTCGAAGAGCTGTTTATTTATATCGGCAATGGGAATGTCCCCGTCATGGCCGCGGAGGCACCCATATCTATGATACCGAGTGTCTTCATGGTCAAGAGTTCTTTTAAAGTTTACCCAATCAATTTTATTATCTCACTATAGGATGGAACTATTACGTCCATATTTCACAGTGTATTTCTTAATTGCAGTTCGCGGTGATTTCTAATTTTGCCCTGAGTAACAACTTGCGACGGGGGACAGGGTTTTACTTTTATTGGTACCTGGGTTTTTTTCTTTTGCTTTATGCTTGTTATTGTGGTTTTTCTAGCCCTTTCACTATTTGTTGACGAGGATATAATGCCACCCTCATCCTAATCCCTATCTGAGAGTACCTCCAAGCAGTTGCTTGTCGAGACTCTGAACGGCCTCCCGGAATCCAGGTGGACTTCACTTGGATTTTTGTCAAAACCCAGGATTTTATCTAGGGTTTTGAATTCCTGTATTACCTGGCCATCTGCAGGATCGTAGATTTAGCAGGTATATCTGTTTTCATCTCGAGTCCAGTTGTTTCGTTTTCTGACACCTTCGCTCAGTGGGCCACTTATCTCTATTTGTCACTTATGGTCTCACCAGAGGTCGTTTCAGGGTTGCTACATTCCTTCTGTTTGTTTCATGCACCAGTCAATACCGGGCTGCCTTCAGCAGGTGTTTTCCTCTTTTTTCTTCCGGTGCGTCAGTGTGGTAGGTCACGAAGCAACTGGCGACAAATAAGATCTGTAATATAATTTTAATATAGGTACATTTGAAAAAAATATTATTTTGAAAATTATTAAAAAATACATAATAACTCTCAATCCTACTTTTCAGACGGTGCGGCGCCGCGCCGACGCCCGGCATGCGAAATTATGTACTCAAGTATATTAAGTTTTATATATTTTTCGCCCACCGTATGAAAAGTATACTTTTCACATAGCATGTGAGAAGATGTGTATTATGTTATTTATATAACATATGACATATAATTCATTGAGTTGTATACGTTATAATCTAGCCTTTAAAATACTAGCGTCTCGCCGCTGGCGCTGTCGGGAGCCGATCCCGAATTCCGCTCGTCAATGTTGTTTACATTTGTATTTTTACATTTTCACTTCATACAATGTCCTCCTCTCGCTGCGAGGCGCAACCAACAAAAACTAACCCAACCTATCCCAAGGCATGCCAAAAAACTAACTAATCCAATAAAAAAACTTGCAGAGGCCGGGCGTCTAACCAATTACTTTGCGTTCTAGAGACGCGAGCTTCGCCGCCTGAGCCAAACTCTCACATTCCTGCTTTTCTTGAAAAGTTTTATAACAAACGCGTGAAGTGAAAAAATGTGAATGTGTAAACAGAAAACAGATCAGGCTCCCCACAGCGGCGAGACGCTAGTTTTAAAATAACATGCATAATATAAATTTGAATTTCAAATGATAAAATATTATAGTTGTCGTATATAAAGTAAAGTGTACAGTACGCGTAAGATCTGTTTTCACACTGGTTTACCACTATTGGGACCAAACTGTCCCACTCATGTAAAATGTACAGATAAATCAATAATTCGGTAACAGTGACTCTATTTCTGAAGAGCACTTCTTATTAAATAAGAAGCAAATTGAATATGAATATCAGGGAACTTTAAAACACAAATAAAACAATATTGCTGAGATACCTGTACCGAATAATGCCAATGTTACTTCGTAAGATATTGCTGTGTACTGTAAATATTACAAAACATCAATAATTCCAATAGCAACTGTAGGGCGCAAAGCCCGAAAACGGCCGTTGGCCGAATATTTTGCTCAATTCTAAGTTTGGTCGTTTTAACATAGCCAAAGCCCGAACAGTAGCAATATTTCTGGCTTTGGTCGCTTTCAAGCAGTCAAACCTAGCTTTGTACAAATTCGAAACGACCAAAGCCCGGAATAACGATCATTTCATTTTGGCGCGCGGCGTAAGCAAATGCGAAACAACCCAAGTAAGAAAACATTAATTAAAATAAAACAATAATCGTTGAAAGTTTTTTTATTACTATAAAAACGAGAGAAAAATAAGTCTTAATAATTAACTTAGCAACTTTTCTAAAAGTAAAACAACAAGAATAATTTTCAGACATGAAAAAATACGTATGTATTGATGTAAGAAATATGTAAACTAGAAATCGTAGTCACTAAAAAAGAACACTCAGTTTAAAGTTTGAACTTGATACTTGATCTTGAATGATAAAATATTATACTTATTATTCAACAAATTTTAGTATAAAAGAACGTGCAAATCGAGTAAACGACAACTTGGTCATCTGGTTAGTCGTACCTTCAAGGCAAACGCTTTCTGGTAACAAGTTCAAACCCTCCACACCTGGTCATCTGGTTGGTCGTGCCTTTAGGACAAACGCTTCCTGGTAACAGGTTCGAGCGCCCCTAAAGTGACATCAGTGAAAAGTAAAGTGAACCATAAATCAAAGTGAAACTAAATTAAAGCATATCAGTATAAATTAAACGAATTAACTCTTAAAATCTAACGTAAACTAAAAGTACTTCCAAGGGAACCTCAAATTGTTGCAAGGGAACGAAATAGGGCGAGTCCAGTCCCTCTTAAAATCCTCTTTGAAACTAAAGATACTCCAGGGCGGAAACATCCAATTGTTTCACGGGAAAAGCCTCTTTTGACACGTGGTGGAAGCGGCCGCTCTGATCTCTGTACATTGGACCTAGGACCATGGACTCGTCAAAGAGATAACCTTTGGATGCTGCCGTTCTGATCTCTAGTGCCGTTTATTGGGAGCCGCCGTTCAGAGGCGTTTCAGTAATTTATATGCAGTGAAGTCACATGGTGGAAGTACCTTTTCGACCTTTCTACAAGTAACGCCATTTTGACCCCTGTACACATAACAACTGTATCTTCATTATTTTTTCCTAAGCCATTTTTGACAAGTGCTGTTTTAATTGCTGGGCACCCTGACATACAGGGTCAGTCAATTTTTTTTCTTTCGTCAGAATTAAATAAATCTCGAAACACAATTCGTAGCCATTAAGATCCACACGGTTAATTTCTGTACCAGCTTTTCTTCAGATTTAAGATACAATCAATCAACATTATGGAGTATTGCAGAGATTGGTGACTTCGAGTTGTTCATCACACAGCTTCTAGAGGGAGTGAATCTTTTCTGCGGGCGTAATTTCGTTCCTTCGAGGAGTAACTTGACTGCTGTCGGAGTTATAAAAAATTTCTATCCCATGGCAAAATAAGCATAAGAAAAATCAGCAAAGTAAATTAAGCTCAAGGACACTCACACGATGGACCTATGGACCAAGGCATCACCAGTCTATATCAAAAAGCAAGAGAACCATAATGACTAAGCAAATTTTCACTTAATCATGCGAGAGGCGCAAGAGGCGATATCAAAATATAAGACAGAGAATATACAACACAAATATAAGAAAAGTGCCATTAGCAAGGACAACGACATAGAGAAAAAATTACTAGCATTTTTTGGGGGAAAAAGTTTTGGGAAATATCAAGTTTAAAACGGAAGTATCATTGACAAATACCTTAGATAATAGGTAAAATAAGACTTAGGCGGAGGAACAAGCAAATAGAAAAAGAAGAAGAAGTTTTTAAGAAGAGGGTTACGTGTACATAAAGGATGTACTAAGAAATAAGTATATACAAGGGGTATAAAGAATTGCTGAACTCAACTATCTCAGAATAAGTACCAAACAGGGGAAAATCACAAACCAGATAGATGGAAAGCAAAATATACGAGGAACTAAGAAATGAAAATAGAGTTTCATAGAAAGTATGTCGCCAAACATAGAGAAAGTCATATAAAACTATTATCTAAGGTACATACAGTATCAGTAACAAGAAGAAAGCAGCTTAAGTATAAGAAGAAACCAGCAACTATAAAGATACAATACACTAGGGGAATACGACGACCTGGACCAGAGATGGAGGAAACCAAGAAAAAAAATTAAAAATAATTAAAAAACCGTAACCAAGTAATTAAGAAGCAACCAAAAACTAAGCAAATACAAAGAAACCAGACACTGAGAAGAAATCAGAAACTAAGCAACTAAGTATAAGAAATTATGGCATAGAAATAGTAAAAAATAGATCAAATATGTTAGGAATATGAAAATAGAATTTGGAACGCGAATGTTGATGATACGGATCTGAGATGATAGAGAAAATCATAATGCAAACAACGCGAATGTTGATGATAAGTATCTGTTATGATAGAGAAAATCATAATGCAAACATATAGGCGTCCAAAGAAGGTTGATATAGAGAAAAATGGAGGTATATATAGCTAGAAAGAGATATAATTTTCAATGCAAGTGTTAATGACAGGTACCACATTGGGGAAATCATTGTAAAAACACGTAGGCATTAGAGAAGCAAAAGGGGAAATTAAGATATGAGCAACGGGAGAAAAGAGAAATTAAAGAGTTATAGTATTGAGAGTACGAGAATTATAATATTGAACTAAAATAAAGGAAGCATATACAGGCCATATAGGGAATGTTGAAGCCAACTGTCGCAGAGAAGTACCTTATAGGGAAGATCATAACAGACACTTGGGCAACACGACGACCTAGAAGATGAAATTGGAATCCACATTGGGATACATATGTATAGAAGTATATATAAAGTTATAAGGAAAAGTAGACAGTATATGAGAACGGTATACGAGAATATAGTAATAGAAATAAGGAAAATAAGTTAAAAGTTAGAGATAGGAAGTAATATTAAAGAGAATACATCACAAAGGTATCGATACATACAATACATAGATACAATACGTAGAAATAAAGAAAATATTAAATAATAAGAGATTATAGAAATAAAATAGAGCGCTCTAAAATATAGAAACATAGAAATAACGGAATAAAATATCATATAGCAGATTAAGTAAATATATATAAGAATATGCCAATATAAAGATAGAATAAATAATCATGGATGGAATGAGGAGAATTACAGTCGTACAGTACATTGAATTCTAATTATACACAACCCTACAGTCAGCAGCATCAATCTCGCAAAAGGCACCTAATACTAATGATAAGTAAAAAAAATGTATCTATCATGTTATAAATACTAAGCGAAAAACTTGTAACTTGTGTGAGGTAATTTGCACCGAAAAGCAATCATTACTCTTCTTAGAAAATGGCGATACTCTAGGATGGATAAATACTTATTAGAAATACTAATATCCAAATCAAATCATCAGTTAAAGCAATATAATTGACGTCGGTGTGAATAACCCATACATGTATTAAATATCCACTGTTATTAATATTATTCTATCCCGGCAATGTTTACGATCAATGAAATAAAAATATCAATGTTATATAATCACAAACAGTCAGCAATCTTTGTCAAGGTAGACCAAGTCTACGTGCTAATTTTTGTTATTATGTTAATAGAAACAAAATCCAACAACAATGACGCTACCGCCGGAGACCTTCAAATTTCAAGAAATTGCAACATGCTGATTCAACAATATGACGATCACACATGATAAAGGGTTAAAGTATAACGACGAATTAATGCTAAACGTATTTTTAAACATAGCTGTAGGATAAACTTAGAATAATTCAATATTTCAATAACAATTAATATTTTTATTTGTTAAAGCATAATTGCCGATTTTCCGGATAACAATAATATGAAAATACGGATATATTACTAAAGTATAAAAAGGTATACTGGGCCAAGAAAAATGCAAGGCATCAAAAAAACGAATTTCTCAATGGTTTTAAGCACCAATATGTTTTTAATAATATTTACAACAATGTTCCATTTCGGTTTTACGTACATAGTGGACCAACTAAAATATTTGCATATGTTTAACCACCTAGAAAACAACCATATAGTTATTTAGTATAAATATGCTGTATATTTCAAATACGAATTATATTTTTCATTACCGGGTGATAAAAAAATAAAATGACAAATTTCTAAAGAGAAATTTTTTTAAGGAAACATATATATACACATACTTATATTAATATGACATTAGGATAAGAAGAAAATGTCAATATTAGGCACTCATATTTTCTTTATATTTGTTATATGTACATGAAGCACTATTCAATATCACCCTACAACGCAGTCAGATGGAGTCCTGAGACAAATACCAGCCAAATGTGGATCTATGAAAAGGATCTTGAATTGAGAAGGGACTTCATGCATGGATAACCATTGGCTGGACTCCAGGTCCAAACTAAGTCATAGGCCAAAAAGTTTAAAGTGCTCAAATATAACTTAAATTTAAGTAGGTACGGAACGATATGACTATTCGAATATTGAGGACAACTCGTTAATATTTAAAGAGGTTCTCCTCTTTTAAACATACTCATCAAAAATGAGTTTTTGATCGTCTCTACGATAACAGAGTTTTTTAGGTATTTCTTTGGCAGTCGCTTACAAATCTTTATTTATTAGGGAGATTCTTATCTTTTTTAACTTTTTAACCATAAAAGATGTTTTGCATTGGGGACCAATGCAAGGCGGAGGGGGGCATGTGTAAACTAGAAATCGTGTTCACTAAAAAAGAACACTCAGTCTAAAGTTTGAACTTGATACTTGATCTTGAATGATAAAATATTATACTTATTATCTAAACATGTTTTAAAAGTAATCAGTAAACTTTCAACAAATTTTATTACTTATAAAAGAATATGCAAATCGAGTAAACGACAACTTGGTCATCTGGTTAGTCGTACCTTCAAGACAAACGCTTTCTGGTAACAAGTTCAAACCCTCCACACCTGGTCATCTGGTTGGTCGTACCTTTAGGACAAACGCTTCATGGTAACAGGTTCGAGCGCCCCTAAAGTTACGTCAGTGAAAAGTTACGTCAGTGAAAAGTAAAGTGAACCATAAATCAAAGTGAAACTAAATTAAAGCATACCAGTATAAATTAAACGAATTAACTCTTAAAATCTAACGTAAACTAAAAGTACTTTAAAGGGAACCTCAAATTGTTTCAAGGGAACCAAATAGGTCGAGTCCGATCAGTCCTCATCGAATGGCCATGCGTTTTACGCTATTCTGGTAAATTATATTCAAATATAGTTATCATTCTAAGTGCATACCTTCCTGTATAACAAACCTGGGGACCAATATACGTACAGTTCGTTTCGAAGTAAGCGAGTCATTATTCCGTCCGAGTTGCGCCGCCTGAAAGAGCAAAGAGGAACGCCGCCAATAATTATACTCAGCGACACGTCATTGGGAAGCGCCCCAAAATCCTCTTTGACAATATTATATTTATTTATTTCTGCAACTTAACGACGAATTTCAAATTTAACAAATCCTTGTTTTGAATTTAATTCCGCTGCTGCTGCTAATGACAATTCTTTTTGTGGAATCTTGTTTACTTCCAGAAACTGGTGATCAGCTTCTTGAAACTCGTTTCGTGCGTACAGTTTCTCAAGTGTTCCAGATGATGTTCCCAACTGATACAAATCAGTTTCCGATCTATGATCCATTACAACAGCCATTACGTTTCTTGGTGCAGTACATCCCCTATCTACTTCTGGGATTCTTATCAAAACATTCTGTCCTATATTTACGAATAGAAATATCTTTTTGGATCTTTGCAACATTTCATCAGCTTGCCCTTTTTTGAGATATACTTGCACCTTCACGTGCTTCTGATATTTTTTCTTTGCGACTACAGAGGTTACATAATTTATCGGGTTCGCAATCACACTGCAATAAAAATGTGTTTTTATTATTTTAATACTCCTGTTTGCCAAGAATAATTTTTATCATTGTCAAATGAGTGAAATAAGACTGTACAGGGTGTTTCAAAAAATATGTACCATTGCTCGTAGAGCGATGTGATCTGAAGTTGAGGCAAGAAGTTGCTGTTAATATGGATTGTTTTAAAACTATATTTTAAGCTTAGTAGGTACGCTACCCAATCAAATTATTGAAGACGAGTGATGGTACTAGTTTTTTAAACACTCTGAGCGTAATTACTTACTCTGTTTTGTAAATGTATGTTGTAAATATTGGTAGAGTCGTCTAAATCGGTATCGTTGTCAATATCAGTAGGGTGGTCGTCATGGTCGGTATTATTGTTTAATAAACATTCCAACTACTCTTCCCTGGAAATGGATTGAGGTGTTTCACGAGGTATACCAGAATCCAGTAAGCCATTTCGTAAGGGGCTTCAAACATCGCTTCTTACGGACTTCAGTTTATACCTCTGTGAAAGGATCTATTTTTTCAACCCAACGAATCTCAGTCCATCAGCCCAGTTAGTACTTGTATTATCGGCCATCCAAGAAACCAAAATGTCCCGAACATCCTGATTTGTTCTCTCAACGCTTCCTTGACTTTCAGAGTGCCTTGGCTTGCCATGAACTATTTTAGCATCAAACATCTCCGCAAGCTCATTAATGACAGCTGCGGTAAATTCTCTCCCATTGTCACTTTGGAGGGTGTAAGGAGCACCTATTATGCAGAAAATATCCAGCAGATTATATGCCACCTCTTCAGCTCTTTAAATTACATTAATATTCAGATCATTTTTACATAATTTAGCTCATTTGTATTGCCTTCAGTCATCTACATCTAATGCATCTAGGTAATTCGTGGGCGAAATTTCTGATACAAAAGAAGTATATACGAAGCAGTGGTTCCTTTGAAAAATACTGCCATTATATCTGAAATAGAATCAGTTAACTCAAAAAGTTTTGCAACATTAAAAGCATTCTATTATTATTGATGATATGATACTATGCCGTTATTGTCAAATCTATCTTCGGCAAACTTCAAAATATAAAAGTTCCCATTATTTTAAAGTAGTGTGACAATCATGAAATCTGAATCAGCTATATCTTAAAACTAAATTAGTTTCAAATAGTTTTACTTTCATAACATTGAATATAATATAAGAAAATAATTCTATAGTAAAATTTAGCCTTTTTGGATATTCCAGTTTTAACTTACCATAAAGTTGTTTACTCATATTACGTCAAGTCGAATTTCTATTCTTTGTGCAGCTTTATTACCACATGTAATGCATGGGTTTTAAGCTCATGTGTTTTCGTGGTATCTGTTACTGATTCTTTTGGCATTTACATATTTAATCAAAACTGGTTTTTATAGGGATTCACTTAATTTTCGGAGGTAAATGTCATATTTATATTTTAAAGGAATTAAAATAAGTGCCTCTGCATTACTTCCCCCCATAAAGTACATTTTTGCGTAGAATTATAAAATTTGTCCATGTCAATGATAACCAACTCTGAAAGGTGAATTTTTGATATATAAAAAATATAGAAAACTGGCATCATATAATAATATGTAAACTTTGGATTTTTCAAATAAAATGAAAGTTGAACTGGTCATAATTAAATATATTTTCAGTGATGATATTGCTGAGTATACTTCCTAAAGGAATGGTGATTGTTCTCATAATTATACAATTAAAGCAAGGGAAAAAACATCAATTTCGCTACTTTGCTAGAGTGATATTGTTCAACTATATTTTCTATGGCAAATTATCGAATACGCACCAGAACTGTTGTACAAATAAAAATTAATGAGTATTTTTATGAGTATTTGTCAGAAAATAGCTCAAGCACTACACTAAGAAAAACAACTTGGCATGAATATGAAAAATATTACATTTGAGTTTTTTAGCACTACCAATACAGAGTTTTTATAAATTTTAATACTACACAAGCAAAAGAAAAACTAATCAATATTTATTTAACCACATGAGTGCCTTAAAAATACATTTAACACAAATAATATCGTACAATATTTTTTCTACACACGGCAATAAAAAGCGTACAATAATTAAAAATTAAATGTTTAGAATCTCTTACATCCAGGTAGTTTCTAATAGCATCGTATATTAAATTATCGAAGTTCACATTTGTCAATAAAAACTAGCAAGCATCATTGTTGGCTGATTTGCTTTCAGAAAAATTAAAAATTTGAAAGGTCCTGTCTGTTTTATTAAAACGCTAGCGCTGGCTGTTGTGATTTATCAAAAATGCAAGAAATACAAGAAATCGATTCACTTTAAGGCATAGAAGAAGCTGCTAACAGAGCTACCTTGGATTTGCTGCCACGAAAATCAAGAATTCAATATGAGATTGCTCATAATAAATTTATAAAATGGTGTGAAAACAAAGGCGTTACTGGAAAGTATTCCGAAAACATATTCCTGGCCTATGGAAGTCATCCTCTCTTTGGTCCCATTATTCAATGATCAAAGCTATGCTACGTGTAAATAACGACGTAGATATCAGCAAACATTTTAAACTTATTGCCTACTTGAAGCGTAACGGAGAGAGTTACAAGGCGAAAAAATCAAAACATTTTACTAGAGCCCAAATTGAACAGTTTCTGAAGTGCGCACCGGACGATGAGTACCTTCTGATGAAAGTAGCTACGATTGTAAGAGTATTTGGTGCCTGCCGCAGGTAGGAGCTTTGTCAGTTGACCTTGACAACGTGGACTAATTTCATTAGTTATTAAAATATCAGATACCAAAACCAAGATACCATGAAATTTCACTATCGTTGAAAAATTTGATTTGGATTTTTATCGAAAATATACTGATTTTCGGCCAGCAGATGTCAGATATCAGCGGCTCTTCCTAAAATATGTAAAACGTAAATGTACCACAAATCTGATCGGAATTAATACGTTCGGAAAATTTCCTGCTGCTATAGCAAGATTTCTGCATCTTCCAAAGTCAACACTCTATACGCGGCATTGCTTTCGCCGTTCCTCTGCGAGCTTACTTGCCGATGCTGGAGCAAATTTGACGACAATTAAGCGGCATGGGGGATGGATATCCTCAACCGTTGCAGAAGGGTACATCGTGGATTCCTTGGAAAAAAAATTCTATTGCTCGAAAATTGCTTACAGTACAAACGACATCAGCCGATAATGCTTCAACATCAACTGGGCATGCTGTTGTTTCTGTTCAATCCTCCTCATAGTGGCGTAACTACCATAAGACAAGTAAGCACAATGCGTTGGGGCCCCCTAGGCTTGGGGGCCCACTCGTTCAGTGCCTAATATTGAAGGTTTCTGTCAACTGAACCTAGGAACACCTTTCTGTCAAGCAAGTATTATTTTTTATTATGTTCTGCATAATTTAATACCTAATGAAAATTTTGGCAACATCAGCGCCAGCGTCGCGACACTCGGCAGTCGCCGATTAGGATTCGTCCTGATTTGATTCGCAGTGAGTGCCGGCGGCTTTTGGTTTGGCATCCCGGAAATCCCGTTTTGTTGACATTTGGCTCTATTTTTGTAAGTACGTATTCTAATTAATTCCGATCGGATAAAATAGTATATTGTGTAACTAGGAGGAAAAGCAAAACATTCCTGGCCGACTGTGGTAATTGCTGGGCGAGGCGCAGCCGAGGCCAGCAACACAGGAGTCCAGGAATGTGCTTTTCCTACGAGTTGCACATACTATTTTTTATCCGATCGAAATTAATAAGAATACGTACTTATTAAAATAGAGCCAAATCTTACTCTAAATAAAAACGGTGTTTTAAATTTAAACTCAACATAATATCAAGTTTTGAATCGAGCGAGCTTGAAATTTATTACGTAACTACGGAAATAGCATCTAAATGTTGCTTTTGATAGACGTCAGATCTGACAAACAAGGCGTTTGAATAAAACAGAAATGTTACATTCCCGGCATAGGACGGGAATGTTATATTCCCGGACAGTTATTTTCT
>MU183512.1:46384-69786 GCA_016904865.1 Pissodes strobi | reverse complement strand
TTCAAAATTTCGGTTTTTTCCGGATATCTCCGGAATTACTCGGAATTTTAAAACTTTCTAAACTGCATATTGTTAGGCACCTAAATGCGCAATTTTGCCTTAATTTGACCGACACTATATCTCTTACGGTTTTCGAGTTCCCCATACATAGACACGAATTCGAGCCACCCTGTACATGGGTCGTTCGGTAAACCTCGACAAAAGTATGGTAGCCGCGTTACAAAGTCAGAGGAAGAGGCAGTAATAAATCTAGGTTCATTTATTTAAAATAAATATTTTGGAATTGTTTGAACTAATCATATTAACAAGTAAGTATTTTGGTAAAATATAACACGATAAATAATTCTTAGGAATTATACATAATAATATTTTAGCTAAACGACAATCCTTCCACTTCAACCAGACAAATCAAAACTGATGCCAATTTACTAAGTCTTAACAAAGTTAGTGTGGAGAATTTTAGAACGGATTCAAGCCGCTTAAAATACATATTTCCCAAACGCTGCTACCTGGTGGTCCAGGTCTGATGCTGACATATTGTCATTGGTTAATCGACCAAATAAGAGATACTCCTAATTTTTTATTTAATGTGATTTGGACTGATGAATGTAAGTTTACAAACTGCGGTCTATTTAATAGGAATAACGAACATGTTTGGACAGGGTTGTTGGATAATAGAGGGCTTGGATTCTTTTGATATTATATTTTATTGGATAACTTCTATCATTGCTTGACTGCATTCTTTGCATGCTCTAATAACTCCTGACTGGTTCGGCCCATGCAGCAAGTTCTCAAGGATATGTTCGGTGAAAATATATGTACATAATTTACAAATGATTACTGCTTTCATACACTTCTCCTCTTCATGATATATATATACATATTTTCCTATACCTATTTTATTCTATGATCCTTATATTACTTTCCATATCTAGTTTTTCTTACATAAGGTGCACTTTAGTATTTCCTTATCTATGTATGCTTCTCCTTTAAACCCATAATACATAAACATCTTTTGCTTATATACTTCTTCCATTATGTATGCTTTGCAATTTACATAAAAAACTTTTGCTTATTTATTTCAACCTATGTATGCTTCTTTAGTCTTCATTCTTTACATAAACACTTCTTGCTTATATAACATTTCACCTTGGAACTATGTTCTTCTTAAGCTTCTATAGTACCAACATTTTTCTTAGACTTCCTTCATCCTTAGTCAACCATTTTAGTTCATGCTCAAGCTTTCCGAACCTAAATTCTTTGCTGTGACTTTCTCATTTAGATAATCTGTCTTTGCAGTTTTATTAGGCCGGAGATCACTTTACTTTATAATTCTTCCTGTATACAAAGTTATTCTTTCCTGTATATACTCTCGATACACAGTTTCAATGGCTCCTCAGTTTTCCTGCTTTTCTCCTTATCAATAATCATACAACTGGTCCATTTACTTCTGCTTTACTATATATATCTTCACATCCGCTTCAACTGTTTATTTTTGCATACATAGTGTATTCGTTTTCCCACTAATATTTAGCCTTCTATAGTGTAACACTAAACACGACTTATTTCAATTTCAATTGCCTTCATAAATCCTTCTATGTATTATACTATATATAGAGTGATTTTTAATTGAGTGCCGATACTTAAGGTTTTGAATCCTTGATGTTATGAAGAAAAGTTAATATTAACATATGTCCTGAGGCTCTTCATTTTTATTGAAATTTTTAAAAATGTATCTTTTTTATCTTAATTATTATATTATTCTTAGATATTTTTATGAAATTTTGTACATACCTTTTAATCATTAAGGAGCGTTTTTTGACTTAAAAGATTTTTTAAAATTTTATCAGTGACTTCTGTACGGGGTTTCAACTGAATATTTTTAAAGAAAAAAATGGTACGACACTGATTTTTCTAAAAACGAAATTTAAAAATCCTTATTTATATTGAAGTAAATTTGTTCCATAGACTTACTTTCGTACGATGCACCGTTTTCGCGTAAAAAAATAAAAACCAAAAATATTTTTAAAAATTTTATTTTAAAAACGCGATTCATTTAGTAAAACGATAAATTCAAAATCTTAAATCTAAAGCGAAATGGCAAGAGAAGAAAAATAAAATAAAGAACCCACATTATTTACAGTACCTGTTGGAAGTGTCCTCCACCCACACGTATGCAAGCATCTACTCTTAGACTGAAGCACATTTTCTAAGATGCCTGGGGTGTTTCTTATGGTTTGGCAGCATACTATTATACGATTTTGTAACTCTTCTTCGGTTTGAATCGGCATTGCGTACACTAAGCTTTTCAGATGCCCCCAGAAATAATCTAAACTAGTAAGGTCGGGAGATCTAGGCGTCCATGACTGCGTTCCTCCGACCTATCCACCGATTACGATAGGTGTGATTTAAAAATTGACGCACTCGTAAGCTAAAATGTTGAGGCGCACCATCATGCATTAGCCACATCTGGTTTCTTAATAAAATTGGAAGGTCTTCAAGCATGGGCGGTAGACCTTCTTCAAGAAAATATTGTAAATGTGATTGTCCATTAAGTCTTCTTGGGAGAAAAAATGGGCCTATCAAATAATCATCAATAATGCCAGCCAAAACATTTAATGAGAACTGTTCTTGATGATTTGATTCCACAATTGCATAAGGGTTTTCATCCGCCCATAAATGGTTGTTATGGAAGTTACTTATTGAATTTCGAGAAAAACTTGCTTCATCGGTAAAAAGAATGTGCCTGTCCAATAACGGATTTTCTAGCTCTAGCAGGTTTTGAAGAAATTAGTGCGCAACGGGAAATATCTAGGGAGTAGTGCCTGTACTCTTTGAATGTGATATGGGTATAATAAATTTTCGATGCGAGAATTTTCCAAAGAAGAAAATGTGAAACATTGAATGTTGCCGCGATTTTCCTCGTGCTAGTTTCGGGGTTCTCCTCAATTTCGTGTAAAATTCCTTCTTCAAATTCCGCTGTTCTTACTGTTTGATGGACTCCTTTAGCACTGTGGTCTACTTTTAAAGTTCCGGTTTCGTTAAGACGTCTATGAATCCTAGAAAATTTTCTCGGATTAGGTAGTACCCGATTTCGATACCGCTCTTGGTATATCTGACTGGCTTCATATGCATTTCCGTCTGCAAGCCCATAAGTAAAATGAATGTCAGTTAATTCTCTGTTTGTAAAGTTTACCATTTTTTTTAGAGTTTAAGTCTTACTCTAATAATAATTATTTAATAACGAAAAATCAATGACTACCCTATTGTTTTTATGAAAAGAAACATCAAAATTTATGAAGCTTTAACCAGCCTACTAATTTTATTTAATTTGCTCTAAGAGGGCATTTAATATGCTTACTTTTTTTTCTATTCAAACATTCAATATAATGCCTACGTGAACGTCACTGGTGAAAGTAGAAAATAAATTGTTGCCCAAAAAAAAGTATTTCCACTCATGGCGGGTACCTACCAAATTTCAACAAAATATCGAATGCAGTCTCAATGAATTGAAGAAAAAAAAATATTTTTTTTGTTTTTATTTTTTTACGCGAAAACGGTGCATCGTACGAAAATAAGTCTATGAACCAAATTTGCTCCAAAACAAATGAGGATTTTAAAAAGAAGTTTGGTTTTTAGAAAAAAGAGTGGCGTACCATCTTTTCTTTAAAAATATTCAGTTCAAACCCCGTACGGACGTCACTGGTAAAATTTAAAAAAAACTTTTAAGTCAAAAAATGCCTTAATGATTAAAAGGTGTGTACAAAATTTTATAAAAATATCTAAGAGTAATAATTATGATAAAAAATGAAGAGCTTTAGGACATTATGTTAATATTAACTTTTCTTCTTAAAATCACCCAAGGAGTCACAACCTTAAGCATAGCCTAAAGAAGCTATAGCCGCGTCACTAGGCTCGTTTAGTGGGGTACGGAATCAAATTTTCTCCGTGAAGCTCACTGAAGCGAGGACACTACGCAGTGTTGGAACTCGATGCCAATCATACGCACTTACCTGGGCCGGAGAGTAATAAATTTTCATAGGAATTAAAATAGAAAAAGATTCGTTGTTTGGGTAAATAGACTATCGTTTTGTGTATATATTGTTTTGTTTGTATGTTATATAAATAAGTTAATGTTTATGTGTTAAAATGGGAAAAGGACGGCAGAGTTTTGCAGCTAGCTAGTTTGTTTATTTAAACTTAAATTTGATCATAAGGTATCGGAATCGGTTCAAATGACTAAAATAAATTGGAACTACCTGAAACTAACCGAAAGTTAATTGAAAGACTAACCAAAGCTAGCCAAAAGTAACCATAAGCTCCAAAACAGGCTAAAACGTACCTATCGTAACAGGTTATAAAAATTAAATTAAGTTAAAACGAAATGATTTTAAACGACTAACCAAAAACATTAAATTTGCTTATAACGTATAGGAACCGATTCAAATGACTAAAATAAATTAAAACTAACTGAAATTAATCGAAAGTTGATTGAACGAAAGTAAGTTGAAACTAACCGAATTTTGAGGACTAACCAAAATTAATCAAACACATTTAAATTAATTATAACGTATCGGAACCGGTTCAAATGACTAAAATAAATTGGAACTAAGTGAAAGTTACTGAATGACTAACCAAAAGTAAGTAAAAGCACCAAAACGGTCTAATACGTATCGAAACAGATTAAAAATACTAAAGTAGGTTAAAACTAACCCAAATTAGCCGAATTTTGGCGACTAACCGAAAGTAATCAAAAACTTTAAAATTGGTTATAACGTATCAAATGAGTAAAATAAATTAAAACTAACTGAAATTAACCGAAATTCCATTGAACGACTAACCAAAAGTAACCAAAAGCACCAAAAGGGCTAAAACGTATCGTAACAGATTAAAATTATTAAGTTAAAACTAACCCAAATTAAATGAATATTGGCGACTAACCTAAATTAATTAAAAACATTTAAATTGGTTATAACGTATCGGAACCGATTCAAATTACTGAACTAAATTAAAACTAACTGAAAGTCAATTGAACGACTAACCAAAACTAACCAATAGCACCAAAAAGGGCTAAAACGTATCGTAACAGATTAAAAATATTAAAATCAGTTGAAACTAACCAAAATTAATCGAATTTTAACGACTAACTTGAATTAGTTCAATAACTAAAATAAATTGAAAGTAATTGAAAGTAACCAAAATTTGATTGAAAGACTAACCAAAACAAACGAAAAGTAACTAAAAGTACCAAAACTGGCTAAAGCGTATCGGAATAGTTTAATATTAAGTAAGTTAAAACTAACCCAGATTAATTCAATTTTGGGGACTATCCCAAACACTAAAATTGGTAATAACGTATCGGAACCGAAAGTAATCGATAGTTGATTGAACGACCCAATTTTGGCGGCTAACCAAAACTGACCAAAAACATTAAAATTGGTTATAATGTATCGGAACCGGGTTCAAATGACTAAAATAAATTAAAACTAAACGAAAGCTGATTGAACTAACCCAAACTAACTAAAGGCACCAAAACGGACTAAAACGTATCGGAATTGGTTACAAAATTTAAAGAGCCCAAAAATAATCGAAAATTAATAATATGAAAACATTCATAAAATAGTTATGAAGGGTACAGGGGGAAAATGATCTAAGCGCCATTTCCATAGGAAACTTTTTTATTATTGATTTCACAGAAAATTTTATTGTTGATAAAAGTTGGTCCTTGGAAAAAAACTAATTTTGACAATGTTAAATTAAGGATAAGTTATACAGGGTACTTAAAACATACAAAAACGGTGGTTAAAAAAAACAAAAACTTTGGAAAATCGGAAAAAGCTTCTACAGAAAAAATAAAGCTCCTTAAGATAAAAATAAAAGCCAAATACCATTTTTTCCAAAAGTGCATCGTTGCTGAAAAAAATAAGGACAAAATTAAGAAAAAGCGGGTTTTTTCAATAATCGACGTGGATTTTCTCCGCAACAGTGCGGTGCACTTTTGGAAAAAATGTTATTTAACTTTTATTTTTATCTTAGTACGAGCTTTATTTTTTCTGTATAAGGTTTTCCGATATTCCAAAGTTTTTGATTTTTTAACCGTCATTTTTGTATTTATTGAGTACCATGTATAACTGATCCTTAATTTAGCATTAGCAAAATTAGTTTTTTTCCAAACACCAACTCTTATCAAGAATAAAATTTTCTGTGAAGTCAATAATAAAAAAGTTTCCTATGGAAATGGCGCTTAGATCGTTTTTCCCCTGTACCCTTCACATGTATACATATTTTATAGAAATAACATGTTTCTAATTTTTTTATTAGTCTTACAACCATTTTTTCATTTAGCCATGTTGATTATAGTTTGACAATATTATTGAAAAGGACGGGACATATTTTCCGATTTTCGAATTCTTCTAAAATTTCTAGATACATTTCATGTAGCATGTCGAATAGTATTCCTGCCATTTAAAGAATTTGATCTCTTTAACTTAGCGCGAAACGATTTGCTTCTTCTTAGTTATTTAGTAATTATCTAGATATACGAAATTTTCGGTTTGGTGGGGAGTATTTTCCAGGTTGTGGTCATGTGGAAGATAAGAAAGTGCAAAACATTTCGTTTAACAATAAACAGTTCGGATTCTACAATATGGCCTGTTTCACACATACACGGCGACCGCGCAAACGGCGCCGTTTGAACGGTACTGTTCCATTATGTTGCCGCACACACGGCTCCGGTGCATGTGAAAGCATTCATTATTTCATGCGTCCTTTAGCCGTTTAAACGGCGCCGTTTGGACGGCCACCGTGTATGTGTGAAACAGGCCTAAAGGTGTAAGTCTCAAAAACATTGTTTTTGTTGGTTGTTTTTCGTAAAAGTCGATCGTTATCCAGATATATCCATTATTTTAGATTTGATCAGCACCTTGATATCATTTTGATTCGCTGTACCTTTTTTGGATACCAAGGTAAACAAAAAGCAAAATGTAGGGTTGGTAGCCAAGTTTTTTTCTAGATTGCATATAAAACAAAACACCAATAATTTTCTGACATAAAAGCCTACTCTATATATATTTTAAATAGAACACCCTGTATGTTACTAAATTTTTGGACTCTCTAGTGAAATCAAAACACATGTGTATAATATCCTATACCTATCTTTAGTTGTTTACGAAATATTGACAGTTGAAAGTCGAGCATTTTGATATTTTGACAGGCTTTTAAATCTAAACCGCACGAGATCAAAGAAAACGGTTTGCACATCTCTATCTTAGGTTTTCATAAGCTACCGAATGACAGTGGCTTTCAATTTAACCGGAGGTTTAAAAGTTCCGGATAATTTTATTCGCGGGTTAAATTCAAAATTACTGTCATTCGATAGCTCATGAAAAGCTAAGACAGGAATATGCATTTCATTGCTCTCGTGCGGTTTAGATTTTAAAGCCTATCAAAATGTGAAAATGCCCGACTCTCAACTGTCAATATTTCGTAAACACCTAAAGAGATCATTAAAAAGTAAGATATCGTAAAATTTTGTACAGATTTTTTCAAGAGTATAGTAAAGGACATAGGACACTTTTAATTTTTACCCGCGGCTTCGCTCGCGTTGATTTTTACGGTTAGTTTTAATCCTATTTACCACGCGTAAACTATTCAACCGATCATCATGAAATTTTTTAAAGATATTTTCAAGAGTATAATAAATGCCAAGGGACAATTTTTACCCGCGGCTTCGCTCGCGTTGATGTATTTAAATAACTGTCAAAGATCATTAGAAAGTACGATATTATGAAATTTTGTACAGATATTTTCAAGAGTATATTATTGTGGACAATGTATACGGGATTTTGTTACTATAGAAACGGAATGTTGTGATTGATCATTAAGTGTCAAATCTTTAGCATTTGAAAGTGTTGTTCGTGTTAGAGTGCCGACAAATTGTGGCGTTTTCGTAAAGTTGTTACCACAAGTGCTTAAAACTGTTAAAAAAGTGCCAGAGGAGTAGTTGTAGCATTGGTAAGCACTCTTAATTATAACCCAAACTAATATTCTAAATGCAAATGTGAATTTGTTTGCTTGTTTGTTGCGCTTTCACGCGTAAAATGCTCAATCGATCCTTGGGAAATTTTGTACAGATGTTTTCAAGAGTATAGTAAAGGACAAGAAACACTTTTTAGATGTAAAAAAATGTTTGTAAAGGGCAAAATTGATGCTGGCATATATGATCGTCCGACGAAGAGTTTGAGATATTTAAATAGAATTCAATGCCATCTGGCGTTCCAATAAGTAAATACCGGCGGTCAGCTTACTATTCAATTGAGTATAGCATCAGCTGTTTCGGATGCACATTTAAAAATAATAAATTTAGTAAATGAGAGCTCAATCAACAAAAAGCAATTCAAATAAAAAAAATATATATTTTTACTGTTAGTTTTAATCCTATTTTCTCTTTATTTATTTCAATTTTTCTGTTACCTTTAAGCAATAGTTAATATGTTTCTATATTTGAGGTTAGGTGTCAACATCTGTTTATTTTCTTAATTCTTACCCTTTGTTGAGGTTTTTCAACGCGGGCGAAGCCGCGGGTAAATGCTAGTTATCTAATATTTTGGAAATAGTTTTGTCAAATTCTTGCTCCTTCTCCATCCGAGTTTCAATATAAATAAGGTAATTGTTTATAAATGTTACAAGACACGGCTCCATGTGATTTCCAACGAGTTTCATCGGGTAGCTAAGACATTAGGCCATCTTTTTCTTTGAGCCATCCATGTGGTAAGTGTTTGCTTCTAAAATTTTTGTGGACCTCAATTATGTGCTTTGTAACAGTTTTGGGTGTAACATATTTTTCTAATAAATGCATTAAATGAAGGGAACACCCATATGTTAGTAAATTTGGATAAGTTTTCTTTAAAATATCTTTCATATTAACCATTTTTGACTCATTATCCCTGCATATAGCAAACACATCATTATTTAATAAACCTAATATTTTTCTTAGCTATTTCAGAACAGTACAGAGCAGTTTTTTTTTGTTCGAAGGTTCTACAGCATCAATCAATATACCATGTTTGCCAGTATGAACACTTGTAGTAATTATAGGGTCATTCTCTCACTCGCTTTTCAGGGTTTCTTCTATTTCCTCGTACTCTTTATCTAACATGTCTCCTGATGCGGCTAAGTATATCATATCCAGGTCTTTGTGAACAAATCATGTCTTTAAATAGTTGGTTATCGGCTATATTAAGTGCTATGTTGCAGCCATAAAAACAAATTCCAAAAATGTAGTAATATACAGGGTGTTCCATTTAAAAAATATAGAGTAGGCTGATATGTCAGAAAATAGTTAGTGTTTTGTTTTATATGCAACTTAGAAAAAAACTTGGCTACCAACCCTACATTTTGTTTTTTTGTTTAACTTGATATCTTTAAAATCAAACAAGTTACAGCGAATCAAAATGTTATCAAGATAAACATGTTGCTCCGATTTAGCGTAATTGTGCACTTCATGCATAAACTAGTTCGTGAACTATAGCCAGATCAAAAATTTACTTTCATTTCACCATCTTGACAATATTTCTATCTAGCGAATAAAATGAAAAAGCTGTTACGAAAAAATATGCAAAATCGTACATAATACGTTTATAAAATTGTGCAGGTTGCTAAGAATCTATGTAAAATAAAATTATGTACTTATATAAGATCTTTTTTAAGCTTAGAAGAGAACAACTAGATAAATCAACATTTCAAAATAAAACCTAAAGCCATAACTACTTGTGCAAAATAAAATCTCATATAAAAAAACTTTTGTTGTGTATAGATCTTGTTGATATTTGAAGATTATCTTGGAGCTTATATTCTATTATAGTTATATTCATGTGAGTCTATTTCAATTTCAATTTATCATATGTGTGTTATAACGTTAAAAAATAAATAATTTTCTACATAAATGAGTTGATTTATTGATAGTAATTTATCAAAATAATATGTAACTCAATTATATTTTTATTTAGGTAATTGACTTTTCTTTCAAGAATGCTGTACTTACTATAAGTAATCTACATTAGCCATTCTTAATTTCACTTCAAAAGACATTTTTAACTATTTCTTTCAGGTGTAATGTTTAAATAAATATCCGGCTTTCTTTATGCAGCTTTTTGGATCAAAAAATTGGTTATTCTCTACTCGAAATAAGCAGCATTTTATAAATCATATATTTTGTAATGAAAGTTTAAATAAAATAATAGGGGAGAGTAACAATTTTAGTATATAATGTCCCAAAAAATTTGAGTACGGCTCACTTCAGTAATGATAGCCGGGGGGTTGACGTCAAGTTAGATTTATTTATTTCCTCCCCACTACACAGTGATAAAGTTGGTCCTCGCTTGTCAAAGGTGCCGCGCTTAAGTGTCGCAGCTATATTTTTCTTTAGGCTATGCCTTAAGTATTGGCACTCAATTAAAAAACAGCCTGTATATTGTCTATTTTTATATATAGAGTTCATTAACCTCCTAAGTGCTTTATCTATGTACTTGTCTTATTAACGCTCGGGCTTATATTATGATTAATTACGTTGAGTTGCTTTCTGTTTCACTATATACAATTTATTATTTTGCTTTATATTTTAATTTTCTAAGTGCTTTTTATATATAATTTTTTATGAGTACCTGCGTTTTATGTTACAAATATTTACATTTTTTGACTTTGCCTCTCACCTAATTTTTGTGATTGCCTTAGTTTCTTCTTAGTTTTTTCTAGTTTCTTCTTAGTTTCTCTTAGTTTCTTCTTTTACTCGTGTATTTGTTTTATATATAATTATATTGTCGCTATCTTCGTTATCTTCACTAATTTCTCCTGCTTCCTGCTCTATTGCTGCCTTTATTTTATACTATACAAATCTGTTGTACTACTTCATTCCAATATCTGACTGATTCCTGATGTTTTTTTAATTATCATATGAATCAGCTGTTAATTTATTTTTGTATCTTTTTTCTTGCAGATACGGACCTTGCCCCCCGTACCATATGCAGCATGACCATGCGGTTCTAATCTTCCTTAAGCTGACCTTCCTCAACTAGCAGTAATATCTTTCCTAAACTTGCGTTCACTGTTCCTAGACGGCAGCACTTGTATTCTGCGATGGTTTAATATATTAAAGTGCTATTTGAATTTGTTGTATTGAAGCTTTTGAATTACATTGGTTTTAGTGGGTATATCGACGTAGACTATTACATTGACCAACTGTTATGGTTAACTGACACTACGCGAATGATTACAGGTGTGTGATTTATATTTTTAAATTATAATTTAATTGTTTTTTGACCTAGAGCGTATAGTTTTATGTGTTTTGTGGTAAGTCATCTCCGCCAATTTGTTAGACAAATAACGGTATTTTGCGAGAAGATTTAAATAATAAGACAACTTAATTGACGTAGAACGGCATGCCTCCACCAAATTTGTCACGAAATGTTTTATCCCGTGACGCCACGCCTTGATTAACGTGCAATAGAGTAGTTTAATCCGGAATCGCTATACGTCAGGTGAGAAGAGATGATAAAGAAAGCACTTCAGATAAACAATAATAATGTATATTGGTCAAACTTGACGAGAAAAGATTAACAATGTTTATCGGTCAGGAATGTTGATAAGATTATATTATACCCAAGAACTAAGGTGCGCATGCTTTCTCGATTGAGTCATATTTATGAATTGGTTATAAGTCTTTGGTCACTGTTTTATAAATATAGTTTTTCTTAAGAGTTTGTTTTGTGTTTCATTTATATTTAGTTTTTTCACTTAAAATTCCACTTAGAGTTTGCACTTGAACTTACTGATTTTTTACTTTGAAAATTATCTTTTAATAAATCTCCTGTAAATAGTGAGGATAGGCAATCCTCGAGTTCGCGAGCAATGTGCTAGAGCAAGACAACTCAAGTAAGGAAATTAAGTCTGCGAGCAATGTGTTGGAGCAAGACGATTCAGGGAAGGTAATTAGGTTTAGGTGAGACACAAAGTCTCATAAACTGAAGGTCGCATATCATAAAATCTGCTGAGGGTTGCATGTTTAAGGTTGATAATCGGTCGCGTTGCCAGCTCGCGTTGTTTATTGTTTGCATTTAATGTTTTTATAATAATTTTCAAGTTCAAGTTCAAACTTAGGACAGGGTGATATTTATTCAGTACTTTATGCATTTTAGTAGTTCACAAGTGGATCTTCCTTTAGTGTGTCTGTCATTGCCGTAAAAAATAAAAATATGTTTTCTGTTACACATCGGAGCTATTTTGGAATAAGTGCATATTGAAACTACATACGATTAAGGACTAAAACCTGGTTTTTGGCTATATTGTTGCATAGGGGGTATTAAAATGGCGACGACAGTGTGCTACTTGAAGGGAAGCTTGATATATCGAATAAAATTAAAATAAAATCATGAAATCTCACCAAATAACCTCGTTTAGCCAAAAATCAAATATTGTTTTACTTTTTTCAAATATTTTCAGAGTCGTTGTTAAGCTAATTTAAAAATTAAATTAATTTTTTAAAATAACTACTTTGATAAATTTGATTCAAAATAATATCTGATATTTCATGGCTATTTCATGAAACTATTCTTAAAAAAAACTACTATGCTTCCACGTTACTGTATATGTATATTTATGGGCGCTAATATAAACACTGAAATAAGAAAGTTTCGTTTATTACTTAATTTCAAAACTGGGACGTGGATTTAATATTTCAATATGGCGGTTAAAGGCGAAATATAAGGAGAATAAATTTCCAGCGTCAAATATTTTCCAGGTGTTTCGTTGTGAGCTGAGAAAGTTATTTACTTGTACACGTCATTCAGATTTGCATAAAGAGGGATTTTGCAAATTTTGTTAGTATCATAAGGCACAAAATGTTTGTTAGAAATCTAATTTATATATACTCTTTCCGTTAGAATAAAGTTAAGTGTAAATCAAGCGGTATTTAACAGAAAGCTAACCTTGATTTAAATAAATATCATAATGCATTTTACGGTAGATTTATTTGGAAACTTCATTATTCTCATAATATAACCTTTACGGTACTAATCCAAATTTAATAAAAATTAAAAGTAGGATATTCAAGACACAATCGAGTTTACAAAGAAAAAATCTAATGATTAAAAATAATTTTTATGGTCTAAAGTATCGGTTTTAGTCCCTGATTTCGGGGACTGAAGTGGCACTTTTAATCCCTAGGGATTAAAAGTGATATTTTAATCCTTAGGGATGAAATACAAAACTAACAACAAGCTTACAAATTTGTTTGTCAAAAACGTGTCACAAGGTTTTTACTAAGTAAAACCTAATTTTAATATTATTATTAATATTACCGTTTATCCTAATGTCACTACAGCCATTTAAGTTAAAAAGGGGTAAAAAATTGGAGTCTGCATTATACGTTAAATCCTGTGGAAAAGTCACCGTGGAAGGTGTAATTGTGTTTTGTACAACGAAACAGGACGCAACTTCTGAGAAAGCGGCGGCTAAAATTTTGCCAGCCATGTTTTCCTTCTGGTTTATGGAATTTTCGACATAGCCCTCGGCAACGACACAACTTTTCCAATCACCATGTCGTTTAAGTTGATCCAGGTTTGCTCCCGAATCTGCAAATAAAGACGTCGATTTTCTTCTAAAGCAGTGCCCCTTATACAGTTTTTGCATTTGGTAGTTTCAGACATTCGACAATTTTTGTTGGCAGCTGTCCAAATGTCTCTTTACCGACAGACTGTGATGTGCATCGTTCGTTTCTGTACCCGACAAAAACCCTCGTATGCTGTGTAGGTGGTCTTAGAGCAATATATTTTTCCACCAATTCTACCACATCTGTAGAGTTTCCGGTGAATCTTTTAACCACAAAGGAGCGGTCCTTGTGGTTTTTGGTGTCTCCTACAGAAATAAATGTCCATGATCCAAGACATCACTGCAACCTAACTGGCACCGCTCCTTCCCCCGACAGGCCCCAGCTACACCCATAATTAGGGCAACCTGTAACAAAATTATTGTTTATTACACAAATTTTCTAATACAAAATTAATGGTAATTAGGAACCTTATTCATTAAAAAGGTTTCATTTGAAGCTTTTTGTAGAAACTCTTAAGTCCAGAATCATTGACTTCTTCCGTTTATAACAAACATTTTTCCTTTTTAAAAATGCGGTAAGTTTAGTGTACTTGCTACTATCGACATTGGTCCCTAGCATCATCGTAGCTTTTATCATGGAATACTGGCTCCACAACGATGATGCCTTGAGTTTCTTAGACTTTAAAAAATATGTGCAAATAGCACCTTTTTTCTGAGAAACTATTCATGCTTCGTTCTTCGCACCATTTTGGAAAGCCTGTATATTGTTTCTCATATAAATGCCGAGATTTTAGGAGTAGTAGCTGACTTATAGCCTTTTCATTTTTAAAATGTTCAGCAATGTGACACGTTTTTCTCAAATAAATTTCTTACCGTTAAGGAATTTTTGTTAACTAGTCATAGCAACGTATTAAAACACACCAAGATATTGGATGAATTTTAGTGTGTCAACAATATAAAAACTAGACAAGAACGTTTATGATATTTTGCGCATAAAGCAGGTGTACCAATTATTGTGTTTTTGTTTCTTTCCTGTAATTATTTTCCCAAAGTGCATAAAATAGCGTATACACTACAAGACTGAAGTGTTTCTTTATCCCTCAGCGAATTGTAGCTTGAGCGAAGGGAGGGCTACAAATTTTTCGCATCGGGATAAAAATACCACTTTAGTTCCTAGGTATATAATATACTGTTGTGGAATTTCTGACATCATATTCTCTTTCTTAATATTTTCTTATTCTTACATATTCACCATTTTTGATGGAACGCTAATCGTGATTTTTTCACTAGAATAATAATTAACTCTTTCTGACATTTCCATTAGGAACCCCTTATTATCTGAATCACCTATTCATTCGCTATTAACCTGTCTTTGCAAACGTAGTTAAATAGGGAACAAGATGATGGAAAATAGTTCATTTGTTACCCATACGGCAATGGCTATCGTATAATATTACCACATGGTTTTTATGGTTGTGTTTATAGAATACACTCAGAGAGACAATTACAGACATATGATTGTTTTGTCTAATGCTAATGTTTTTTTTTGGGTTAAAATACCTCTGGAGAAATCCTCATGTATGCAACACATGAGGAAAATAATAATATGTCATTATCGCACTCGTGTCATCGAATGTTTCAGATATGTGAGATAGTAGCGTTATTAAGCTTTCACGTTATTTTAATTGTGTCAGGAAAGCATTAGAAACAAGAACATATTAGGTTAACAGACAGATTACAATATGGTAAACGTCGGCGTCAGGTTTTGCTCGACCACTTATGAAAATGAGAAAAAGCACAGTTAACGTGGCTAGAAAGCCTTACATCACGCCGTGTTGAAAAATGTATCAACATGACTACTTTAATTAATGGCTGCCGATTTAACAGTTTTCAACACACGTATTGAAAAGTGGACTGTAACACTCGTGCGATAATAATCAATTTCATGAGAATCTTAAAGGTGATTTTATCTAATTTTCGCAGGTGGTTATAGGAAAACTAATGTGCATTATTCGTGTGGAAGTATATTCTTTACCTATAATCAAAGCTATAATCTATAATCTTATGTAACAGCAAGTACCGTGGGCATCAAGTTTATTTATTCTAATTAAGTCAATATCAATTTTAATTGACTATAAGTTCTTTTTTCCAACGTTGTACCCGCAGAAACTAATTTTGGATAAAAAAAGCCGAATGTGTATTCATCTGTCTATGTGTTTTATTCGTTACCATGTAATATTAGTGCTTCAAAATGGAAGTATAGTAAATATAATTGGTTTGAATTACTTGAAATAAATAATTGATAGTTTTATTTATTTTGAATTGATTTAAAATCGATTTTTACTGCTTGTCATTTTATTGGTTCTGGCGATCATTTCCGGTTTCAGTAGTCATATTTTACTTTATTACGAAGCCTAAGCCGAAGCGAGTTCCATATTACTACTTGACCTGAGCTCATTTCTAGTGATATAATATTTTAAAAAATTCATTTATTAGATACCACTGACAATTGCTAATTTTTACTCTCTCAAAAAATCAGTACAGCTGTCTCTCATACTGTTTTAGCAAGCAAACCTCCCGTACATCACGCATAACCTTCTAAATGATTTGTTTACATTTGGGGGCAAATATGACAACAAGCGACATAATTGACGGGTCTCTGAGGATTCTTTGTGGTGCCTAGTAAACATTAAGCCCGTTATCGCATTCCTTTTGATAATTACAGCATTGTTGATGTGAATTCAATTTGGGGTTTGATTACTTCCCAAGCACACTTTAAAAATATTCACTACCCTTCATTTTGTCTTGGGAACGATATGCCTTATGAATACGAATGACATAATATGCCAGAAATATTTAGTAGTTCCAAATAACACCACTATTGGGCAACGACGCATATTCCTTGCTACATCATAATTCTGGCATAACTGATCCACTAGATTCAAAGTATCTAGATCTACATCGATTTTTGCAGTTCTAATCAGTGATCATTTCTGGCTTTATGGCGTCTCCTGTTTCTTTATTTATTATACCATCATTATACAATCTGCTTAGAAACCAAAAAAGGAATATTTTCTTCGGAGTTCTTATGAGGCAAACAATATTGAGAGACTCCATAGTTTTTTGCAGTACTTAGATATATGAGCTTTTTATTTATCAAATTTTTGACAAGCAGTCAACTACTGAACCAGTTGTCTCTTGTAATACTGCGATTGGTATCTACAGCTGGCTCAACGCTGATATTTAATGAGTATGGTTCTTCGGGCTGTGTTTCCACATATGTTTCCGAATTGAGGGTATGGGACGTTTTAGCATCTACTAGAGCGAACATCTTTATGCCATATTAAACTGACTTACTTCGGATATGTTGCTTAAACTTTAAATGCACTACCTCTAAAATCCAGTAATTGAAAATCCACAGTAAGAAACATATAGGCAATAAAGTTGCTTTAAAAAATTATTAGAAAATATTCAAAAAGTTCTCTAATAGTAGCTAATTTTTCAATTTTCTTCCATTCATTTCTGGTCCCCATCTTATAAGATATCGAATCCTTTTTTCGCTCATTGCCAAGTAGCATGACTCAGTCCTGCTTTCATTGAAGTTATCACAAATTTTATGTAAATTTGTTCTTGAGCTTTATCAAAATGTCAATAAAAGCACCTACTTTACTCTCATTAGTTTGCCTAGTGTCTTGATCCCTACGGTATTGACCATGAACCATTTGAATATACATGTTTGTAGAAACGGTTATTATCGTAATAAGAGTTTCATTCACAATAAACTTTAAGCACTCTATTTCGGGTGTAACATCGCGTGCCTTTCGATTTATACCGATGTATCTTTTTATAATACAATGAGAATACACCGAATTTGTAAATTATGCGCAGTCTTTTTCCATTTAGCATTAGCATCTTTTTCTTTCCCAAGATAAAAATCACTTAATTCGTGTGATAACATTTGATCATATTGGTCCAATTCGTCTTGGTCCGATACATCTAGCTCAGATTGTGCCTCGTAGTCACTACTTTAAGTTATATCTATATCGGCATCATCACTAGACTTCTCGTTGGACCACCTTGACCATATTACGGATCCCTACTTCTTGCTCCACGTCTTTTATCAAAATCAAAATTAAACCACTAATGCTAATCAAAACAATACAAATAAAGAAAAAACACCAGCGATAAACTGCTACGTTGATGGGCGCAGGAGGTCTGCATATGTAGATCAGTCCGGTTGTAGCGCCTGCATATGTAGATCAGTCCGGTTGTAGCGTTAATACAATTCACGGCCGCACAAGTCAAGCACCCGACGCAACACATTGATCAGGAGGAGTGACTCAACAGCTGCTGAGATGATCGGGAAATTTCAGTAAAAAAAGAAACTGGTGGCAGTATTGGACGAGAGGTGGGCTAGGATTATAGACCATGTTACTAACGTAAGGTTAAATAAATAAAATTAGAAAATATAAAGTGAGGCAGAATTTTCGCACTCGCCTAATGCCTTCCTCCAACGTTTTCCTTTGAAAGCTAGCACTTCCAATACTTTTTATGTAACATATTAATCTAGGTAGTTACGATTCCTCTTATTTTAATTTTTTACATAAAATACAACTAACTGTGTCATTATTTTAAATTGAAATTCTTAAATTTAGCCATACAATGAATGATGACGTGTTAACGCCTTCATAGTAGGTATATTAGTTATGTAAACATTCTAATTTTAAAAATATTTTAAATTTTAAAAATATGGACGAAAATAAAAAGACAGTTTTAAGATATATTAGTGAAGATTACTTTTGCCCGTTAAGAAAAAGTAAAATACTGCCACGGTTAAGGTTACATTAAGTTTTAAATTGTCCAGTTAGCTTCCTATCGTAAATATAATTACGGTAGTCAAGTAACGTGAGCAAACTAGCAACGTGAGATTCTAAAAATATGGCCCTAATAATTTTTCAATGAATAATTGTTCAAGGTTAGCGCTTAATATAAAAGAAACTAGACAATTTTCAACAAAGATTTTCACCTGGTTCATTATCATATATAAGAAATAAAGAAAAGTATTTCCCAGCATATAATAAGAACCTTTCCCGCTGATATTTAAAAGAAATATCATCTTCAGGATTTTAATAAAAAGGTTAAGCAAGCATGAAGCCGGAAAAAAATAATTCTCACAGTTAAGCCTTATAACACGAGTAGAGTTACTATCTCGTAGACGAGGAGAACGTTTTTAAAAATTTTATTTCTTATGTTGCATGAGAATAAATATATGGAAATCTAGGAAGGCTGACGTAATCTGCAGAATTGCAGTTTCTATGGGAATGTAACTCCTCCCGACGTAGATGAAAGCACATCCTGTGGTTGTGATTTCAAAATTAAAAAATGTTATCGTTTGACTCATTTTTGGCAATTATTTGGACCTTCCTAAATCTTTTCTGAAAATATTTAAATATAAAATATAATATTAATAATACAATAATAATATAGATTAATATGGTCCAAAAGCTGGTTCTTCTGACATAGATCGGGTTGGATATCTCTAGAAGGCTTCTTCTCTGCTCTTCGAGTTTGGCCTGTATTTCTTTCGTTTCCATTAAATTGACAGAATTTAAATCAATTGCAGGTGGATTGAAAGATACGGGTCCATGCTGGATTGTTCTGGTCAAATTTAGTGAAGGTAGACTGATTTCACTAAAAGCCAAATTGCTAGGTTTATAAGATTCAAGAATAATTGATTTTATTTGAATCTTGCATTCATTGGGGGTACTTCTAGTAGATAGGAACCTAAGAGTGGAACATTATCTCTTAGATTTCGGCAAGTCGAAGTACTGACTATTCGGTTTGGTACAGTGACGAGCCATTTTCCATCAATAATATTTGTGGATTGTATCTCGTTCAATTGGATTTTGAATGGCTGGCAGGTGGTGACGTTTGATTCTTGTTTAATCACCTGAACGGCACATGGTGGATTGGCTTCCAGGTAAATGCTGTGGGCGTTTCTGCACAGGTACTCATTGGCCGAAATTTGGAGACATCTTTGGTCCATATAGGCATACTTAGAGTTGCTTATTGCGAGGTAAGGTTTATAAGGAATGTTAATTAGAAACGACTTGTTATTTGGGACTGGTATTGGGTATAGATTAAAATATTGTTATATTTCAGTCTCGACAAGTGGAAGTTCTAATATAAATACAATATTGAAACCTTTTAAGAAACTCTTAATTTCAATTAGTTTTCCAAAGCCCAGTATATTTTGAGAATTAATTGGTAGTGGTAATTTGTCTGAACTTAAATGAGAGCTTAATGCCTTAATTTCTGACAAGAGGTCATATGAATCTACTATCGAGTTATGGAGAATATTGATCTTTACAAAGGTTATTGCAACCTCTATTTTATCTAGCGTACTGTAGATAGTTTGATATATTAACGTAATCTGATTTATGATTACATATATTCGAAAATAATCGTGTAATTGAGTGTTGTGTATATCTACTTTTCTAACAGTATCTTCAATTTGAGAAATACGCGTTTTTAAGATCATCTCGTTAGTGGTAATATTGGATATTATTTTTTGAAATGCGTTAATTGTCGAATCCAATAACGTTATGTGATTTAATGTATCGACTCTCAACTTATTTTGATTTGCTTGCAGAGTTGTTATTTTTTCGTCAATTTTTTCTGCATCACTTTGGTCTAGATTACCTGTTATGCATTTAATAAGTGATCCTACTGGATTAAATAAGCCTCTTTTGTGCCTAATGTCTAAATTGGTAGGAATAAATTGTCTAATTAGGTTTTCAATACGTTTTTCAAGAGTATAGAGTGATATCATTGAATTATAATATGTAGTATCATTTTTTAAGCTAAGCGAAAGCGTTTCTGCTTGAGCTCTTACAGAATAAAACTGATTAATCAGCGAATTCAAGTTGACGTGTTGTACAAAGGACCAGTGGTTTGATGTTATTTTAGCTGTTCCTAATTTGAAGGGTAGTAACCCTGGGTATCTGTTTAAGTCGTGGTATTTTATACCGCTTGACTCGACGGTCCAGGTCCATCTGGAACAATGGGTATTATTTTAGATTCATTAATATGAATTATTTCGGTATATTTAGTTTTTGAAATACAAAACCCATTTTTTTTATTTTCTAAAACTTTTGTTTTAATTGTTTTGATTCTTCTGCGATTTGATCGTAGAGAATTTGGGTATTGTTGTTGTGGTTATTAATATATATTCAGTGTAAACATGAGATGGTATAAGATTCATAGGATCTCGCGAATCTGTATGTCCTAACACGAGTTCTTGTGGACTAAAATGTGTACTAGAATGGATAGTGTTATTATATGCTAATTTGGGTCTGATTCTCGTAATATTCTTATATGTTCAATTAAGCTAGAATGTAGGCGTTCTACAGGTGAATTTGCTTAATTCATTTATCTAAGAATGTTAAATTTTTTTTTTGTTTTCCGACAATAAAGGTGTCAATATGCACGATTTCCAATGGTTTACTAGGTGTTTCGGTAAGTACTAAAGGTTGATCAGGTGGTCTTCGATTATACTTGGATCTTTGGCAAATTTCACAGTTATTGATATAATTTGTTGCATCTGCCTTTAAAGATTTCCAGTAATAATTAGTTCTTAAAAATTTTAGTGTTTCTTCGATACCACGATGGTTTGTTTTTCCTTCGTGTCGAAATTTAATCATTAGTATTCTTTCATTTTCTTCGACATTATTAACTAATTTTGTACATTCGATAAGTTTCAAATTTCTAAAGTGATTGGTCATAGACTGTCGAAAATAAGGGCGTAAATCTTTTGAAAGAAGTAAATGTATGTAATTTTTTTACTTAAGTATTCCTTTAGGAAACTAGTAACTTTTGCCATAATTGTAGATAAGGTTGCGTTTATTATTTGATTGATGGTCATCATATCTCGCGGTCTACTTTAATATATTTATCATATGGGGACTTTTTGACAATAATTTGATGAGGTTTATTGTTAATTATTTCATCTAATAAAGTCATTTCAGTGTAGTTTTCATTTGCGTTAGTACTATGTACAGTATTGGCAATAGAAGGTGGTCTTATAGGTGGTTTAACTTGTATGTCTTGAAGAATTTTTATCTTAGAGTTTTTTGATGTTGTTTGCCCAATTTCGGCAAGGGTCTCTGAAACAGTTTCTGAGGTTAGAATATCCGGATTGAAGTCCTGATTTAAAAATTGATTAATATCATCGTTAATATCTCCTGGACTATTAATAATGGAATCCGTTTCGAGGGCGTTTAATTGTATTCTAGATAATGCGTCACAAATGCTGACTTTGTTACCTTCTTTATATTTTTAAACGTAAAGTTACTTACGGATACGTTTATGCTTATAAGATAATAATTATTATAAATTATAATAGTATGTAGGATATGACATTGTGTTATAGCAAATACTAAATAGGACAAGCGTATATAATGAACTTATCTTTCTACGTAAAGCTATATATATTTCTTAATAGTTAAATGTTTCATTTTTCTGAGAATTTTACCGTACGGGATAGCGTGTCTGTATTAAAATATACCTTCATCTTCTTTCGTGTATATTTGGTTCCGTGTTTTACAGGTTGTTTGACGAATTTTTTCGTCTTTGGGAAAATGTTTTTAAGAGGTTTCCCTACGGTTGTGATTAGTTTCACGCTATTTGGATTTTCGTACATTATGGGTATTGTAGCGTAACGAGTAACTATTGGTTTGTTTCCGCAATCTATAACTGCTAATAAGTGTTCTAATAAATCCATGCGTATTATTCCATCAAATTTATCATTAAAATCTAAGACATAGAATTTATAATATTAGTTTCCTTTGAATATTTTAAAGATAGGAATTATGATTGCTTCGTTATGATGTGATGTTGATTGTATAGTTTGGACTGAATAGTCTTCTTCAAAGCTACGTTCTTTGTAGAATTTTTCGACTATTTTGGAGGAGAGAACACTTCTACTACTTCCTGTGTCAATTAAGAGATTAGCATTAAGTTCTGGTATATAGATATATGGTAAGTTCTTATCCATGCTATTAATGTATATTGTATTCTCTTGTTTGGAAGTATGATCGAGTTTAGTTTTCTTATTTTTAGGTTCTGAGGGTTGGATTGTATTACTACGCCTCTTAAGACTACGTGGGTCTTGTGTATTGTATGTTTTTTTATTAGGTACTAATTTTTTGTTTTGCGATATAGCAATATTTTAATTTTTTTTCTACTTTCTCAGTTTGAGGAGAAATGGTAGTATTATTAATTCTGTTAGTTTCTTGCCTTATAGGATTGCAATTAAATCTAGTTCTAGGGTTTCTTATTGGTTCAAATGTATCGAAATTATGTACAGATGGTATTGCAAAAGGTAATATAGCATCTTTTGTTTTTAAGCACATAGTTTCAAGATTTATGCTAGCACCAATTTGTTTTAAAAATTCCGTTCCTAAAATTCCATCGAATTGTGGACCAAAATCAAAAAGATAACATTTATGATTTCGGTTCTATCGTAATTGAGTTTGGATACATTTTATAAGCAATATTAGGTTTTATAAAGCTTCTATCGCTACCAGTGTCGATTAGAAAATTTGCATTAATTTCTGGTAATATAATAGTTGGTAAATCATTAGTCGTATTATTTACTAAAATTAAGTCGGGGGGTCTGGAATTTGGGTATCCCGAAAATTTTCATTATTCGAATGTTGATTCAGATAATTCGAATTATTTTGATAAGTATCGTTTTTATAATACATATTTTCATAAAAGTCTTGTTCTAGGATATTTGT
>MU183512.1:25792-46374 GCA_016904865.1 Pissodes strobi | reverse complement strand
CATAGGTTCAGGTTGTTGCGTTCTCATAATTGAGGATGGTCGCTTGTCATTGACATAATTTGAATTATTAAAATAATTTGGTTGAGGTCTAAAATTATTTTGAGTTTGTCTTCGCATAGAATTTGCAAAATTTGGTCTCGGTTGAAATTATTGATTAATTGACCTATTTTGAGCAAAGCTTGGATTATTAGAAGTCCATCTATTAAATTCTAAAAATTGTGGTCTGTTTGCAAAAGTATTATTTCTAGGAATAAATTTTGAACTATGTTGTGAACTCAATTGTGGACTATGTACCACGGTTGTTGGAATATTATCGGAATAATACCTTCGATTAATATTTGGTGATTTTTGTACATTATAAGGCATTATTGTGGCTTTCGTATTTAAATTTCCGCGATTTTTAAAATATAAGAAGTTTTCTTCTTCTTGAGCGAAACACATTGCTTCTTCGAGTGACGTTGGATTTTTTAAACGTACTACTAATTGCATATGATAACTAAGTCCATTTATAAATGTTTTTAGAATTAAATTACCATACTTGCTTATTTTTAATAGTTTAAGTTGTCTGGTATCGTTAGACATATTTACTTTCGAAAATAACAAACTTCTCGCATCATGTAATCTAATACCAAATTGTTGCGGAGTTTCATTTTTTCCGGCTTTAACGTAATAATATCTTGTATTACACAATCGATTGATCTTTTATCGGAAAATGTATTAATTATGGCTTCTTTGACTGAATCCCAAGTTTGTAATTCTATTCTAGAAGCTATTAGATCAGCAGCTCTACCAATTAGTTTATTTAAGATTGTATCGAATAAACAAACATTTATTTGTGCAGCAGGATTAGCTACATCTTTATGATTATTAATGAAATTGTCACAAGCATTAATAAAACGATTTATCTGTTTTTGATTTCCATCAAATAAAGGTATGTTTTCGGCTTGGAATCTAATTAACGCATAATTAGGGTTTGCCATTTTTGTTATTTTAATTATTTACTTATTAACTAATATTTAAAAATAATGACTAGAATTAAAATTATCATATCTTCCAATTTATCCGAGAAAGAAATCGATAAGTTAATCAATAAAAGGATATTAAAGTAATCATGCACTTACAACAATAGAAGTACGACGATTTTCATTCCTGCTAGGCCCAATAGGAGGAGCGATGCTTGTCTCTTCCCTGGATTAACGTATGAGTCTCAGGACGATGCTTGTTCCCAATTCTCGCACCAGTAGGACGTTGAGCGATGTTTGTCTCTTCTTCCCTGGTCTGGTTACTTGATTTACTTATGAGGCTCGGGACGATGCTTGTTCCCAAGTTCTCGCACCAATAGGACGTTGCGCGATGTTTGTCTCTTCTTCCCTGGTCAGGTTGAATTGCCTTGCACCAACTTGATCAGAAATTTCGGAATTGCCACAGATCGTTGAAACGAACACAGATCGATATGCTCGATGCACGGAAAATCTGCTTGACAAATCCTACCGACTGCGCCAGTTACTATCTCGTAGACGAGGAGAACGTTTTTAAAAATTTTATTTCTTACAAGAAGGTTACATGTACAACTGATTAACATAGGCGTTTCACTTATATTTATATACTTATAAATGCTTATGCTGCATGAGAATAAAGAAATGGAAATCTAGGAAGGCTGACGTAATCAGAATTGCAGTTTGTATGGGAATGTAACTGTAGTATATTTTTTAAACGAATTAATATTTTTTTACACATAATGTGAATTTCCTGTTCTAAGTGCTACTTAAAATTCTAAATGCGACTTTGTCAAATATGACTAGTAAAGGCCAAGAAACAAACAAAAAAAAAGTATGACTAGTCAAGGTCCGATAGAAATTGAACACTCATTTAGTTAGTTTAGGTCAGATTCATAAACATAGAAATTATTGACCCACACCCAGAGCGAGCCGGAAAGACAGACCAGCCTTATGGCCTGGGGCGCTAATTCCAAGGGGAAAATATTGTTAAATACCTAATATCAATTATTTTTTTACCTTTCAGTGCCCGGAATATTCCCATTGTTGACCATTGCTAACAATTTCATAAATGAAATACGTAATACATTTCTATGAAAAAATAACTTATCTATTCTAAGGGGATAAGCTCAAGAAAAAGAAAATACTACATAGGCTCAATTTTTTCTTAGTAAATCAGGTTAAGCATCATAGAGTTAATTACCTATAAATTGCAAACTAAGGTACATCGTGTAGCATAAGGTCTCTTATTGCCATAATGTATTTCAATTTACTACCAGAGGCTAGGCTATACGTTTCAATAACCGTAAATTCATCAAAAGCAGAGCTGCCAACGTATATAATAATTATTCAAATACTTTTTCGGTATTAATACTGTAAAAATAACTTTTAACGATTTCAATATTCCGGTTTTCAGTCAGTTTTAAACAAATTACTCTAGACTTATGACAAAGTTTGGAGAATAAATATAAGTTGCCTCACTCACTGTCGAAATACAATAAAATACCAAAAGCTAACAAAAATCACAATTTACAAATATATCACCATATTATCTACTTAACAAAGCCATAACACCTCATATAGAATTAACACTAGTCATTAAGATCACATATAATAATTTTATTTAATTTAGTTTTAAATGATGCTCTAGTGGTACCAAAAATATCAACCTCGCAGGATGATCGTGGAGAATGCCATTAGCAGTCCTCAGCATGCGAGTTATGGGATCATTCTTACCATAATTTGTGGGATTAAATGGAGCCAAGAACACATCAGTATGTCTACCCCTTCTTGATGTTGAATTAAATAGAACCAACGACAACATCTCAGAAGACTTAATGCTGCCCTCAATGATTTTAGGCAAGAAGCAAACATCGGCCTTTAATCGACATGAATAGAGACTTGGCAGATTTAGAGCCTGAAGAATATCTTGATACTCATATTCCTCCCTAGCATATCCACAGCGAAAAGCCACCACTCTAAGGAACTTTTTCTGTACCCTTGCAATTCCCTCGTTCCAAACATTGTAACAGGCAGACCACACCACAGAACAGTCCTCCAGGACTGAGCGGACAAAACATGAGTAAAGCTTAGTAAATGTTGAGATTAACAAATCAACTGACAGGCGCTGAATAAACCCCAGCATCCTGTAAGCCCGTGACACAATATTCTGAATATGAGAACTAAATGTTAATTTTGTATCAAATGTCACTCCAAGGTCCTTTACTTCGGTACACGATGGAAGGCTTACATCATTCAGCCTGTAATAAAAGACGATAGGTACTATTGATCGTGTGAAAGAAATTTTGTAACACTTTGATATAATGATCCCCATCCCATTAAGATTACACCAGTAAGAAATACTGTTCAATTCATCCTGAACACATTCTGAATCCCTAGCAGATACAACCGATGCAAACAGCTTTATATCATCTGCCAACATTAGGAATTTACATTTTTTTATGCAAGGTACTAGGTCCTACAAGAAGATTGAAAAAAGGATCGGACCACAATGCGAACCTTGAGGTACCCCAGAAGGGACCTCAATCTCACCGGAAACCCTTCCGCACTGCTTCACAGACTGCACCCTGCCACCGATAAAGTCTGCCAACCAACGCAAGACAGGTCCCCCAACACCCAATTTTCCCAATTTATCAAGAAGTAATGAATGATTACCCGATCGAAGGCTTTAGAAAAGTCCAAATATAAAGAGTCCACCTGCATCCCATTTCCCATGCCATCACCAATAAATTTCTCATAGAGGATCAGATTTGTGAATGTAGATCTTTCACCAAAAAATTCATGTTGCTGTTCATTGATCACACCTTCAAAGTCCCAATATAGTTTCTTACTCACCAGCAAGTCCAACACCTTGGGAATGTCCGATTGCGTGCAAACTGCTCTATAATTTGACACTTGAGTCCTGTCCCCTGGCTTGAAAACTTACTGAACAGGATGTGAAGCGGGACAGCCAATGTGAATTGACACTTTCTGAGGAAAAATGCAGGGACACCATCAGGGCCACAGGAAAGGCGATAGGGTAGGGAATCAATAACATCAAACACCTCAGGGAGGGAAAAGCCATAGGCAGTCTGCCCTCTCCGAGAGGTTATTCTCAGGACTTACATCCACATCATCCCGGGAGTAAACTGTAGAGAAAAAAGATGCAAACAGACTCACCATCTCTGATGCACTATCACTGCTCAAACCATTATATTGAACATGCAAGGGAACACCATGATCATTCTTTCTATCCTTTAAAAATTACCAGAATTTGCTAGGGTCGGTAGATATATTATTTTCGATGTCGTTGATATAATTCTGATAGCAGAAACTGCCTACCTCCCTACAATGGCTTCTCACATCACAAAATTCCTGCTACAGGTTTAGGTCACGAGTTCTGCGATATTCCGCATGTAGAGCCTTCTTCTGGATAACAAGACTACGCAGCCAGCATTAAACCACCTTGGAAATGTAGAAACCCTCTACCTTTTTATTGGCACATATGCATCAATGATATCATAAAGGATGCTATAAAAAACCGATACTGCATCATTCATACCATCCTCCTCCAGAAGTTCAGCCCATTTAACACCAGCAAAACAATCATTAATTAAGACAAAATCACAGTTTTTAAAATCATAATAAAATTCCTCATAGACAGGATTCTCAATGGGATTGTTCAAATGTATGTCAAATGATATGGCTTCATGATGAATACTATTAGGCAGCAAAAGATCAGGTGCCCTACATGTGACAGTACCTCTGAGGTTGGTAAACAAAAGATCAAGAGCAACATTTCGACTATTGCCAACACCATTACACTGAAATATATTGAAATAGCTATAACACTGTGCCAATGTAACACCAGGGGAATGGGGCGGTGCTTGCACTGTTAAGCCCAATTCATAATTTTCCCAAGAGCAATAAGGCACATTAAAATCACCTAACACAATCAACTTACAATTAGGATACAATATACAAATCTGTTCAATAACATCACAGCGATCAACATATAAATCAGGACTAGAATTAGGTGGTATATACACACAACCAATTATAAGCAATTTATATCAATATCAATTATGCTTCGCATAATATAAAAATTGCTTTGTTTTGTACAGTGAAAATACGTAATAAAACGATATTTTAATCTGGTAAAAGCCATGACAAATTGTAAACACTGTGAAAAAACCATAACAAAAAACTCGCCGGGTATTCGTTGCCACGGTAAATGTGCTGCTTCTTATCACGTCAATAGTGCATGCTCGGATGTGTCGAAGACCCAACTTACTGCGTTTGAAGCACTACCGGGAGCCCGATGGATGTGCAAATCTTGTCGCGAACAGCGCGACCGGACTAAATCCAAGTCGGATTTAGACGAAATATCGGCCCAACCAAGCGAGATGATGGAGTTTATGAAGATTATGAAATATGATATGCAGCGTGAAATGCAGGACCTTAAAGAATCAGTAAATTTTTGCTCCGATAAAATAACTGATTTCGAGAGCAAGCTGGTTAGGCTAAATGAGTACTTTAAAATAACTGAACTATTAAAAACCGAAAATAACAAACTGAAGCAAGAAGTGGGAGCCTTGTCAAGAAAAGTGGGTGCCTTAGAAAACACCCTAAGATCCAATAGTGTTGAAATCCAGGATGTACCCGAAAAGTCCAACGAAAACCTGATTTCAATAACAAAAACTGTTGGAAATTTCCTTAAATTTAACATCGAAGAGACCATGATTGATGCTGTTTTTAGGGTACAAACCCGAGTGGAAAATAAACCAAAAAATATCGTCTTAAAATTTGTAGCGAAACTCCAAAGAGACCGGTTCTTAGAGGCTGCAAAAGCTCTTAGAAGCCAGAAAGAGCACCAGAAGGGTTTTAAACTCACTGGTGTTGCCGATCGTTTCTATATCAACGAGCACCTGTTACCCCAGACAAAGTTACTCTTGAAGCGGACTCGAGAGGTTGCCAAGGAAAAATCATACAAATTTGCCTGGGTTCAAAACGGTAATGTACTGATACGCAAAGCCGAGAAATCGAGAATCATTCATATTCAGACTACAGAAGATCTGGGTAAGCTTTAAATAGGCTTCCAGGTAAGATTACCTATTAAATATTTTTGTTTTTAAAAATGGCTCTACATATTATATACCAAAATGTCCAGGGTTTGAGGACTAAATTGAATACGGTTAAAAATAACTTATCAAACAATAATCCAGATATATTATGTCTATCTGAAACATGGTTAAACTCAAACATCTTGGACCATGAAGCTGTTGATCTGCAGGAATTCTCGATTTTTCGCAGAGATCGTGAAAGCACCGCCAGCAGGAAACTTGATGGGGGTGGGGTGCTAATAGCCGTCAAAAATAAGTATAATGCATCTTTAATTTCTGAGTTCCAGAGTGACGCGGAGGATATATGGGTATCTATTAAACTCAATGACAATAGCTTATTAATAGTGTGCTGTGTTTATCTTCCTCCGGGCGATAAAGGAGCGTATGCAATGTTTTCTTCAAAATTGGCGGACCTAAAGTTTAATGAAAACGCGACAGTGGTTATATGCGGGGATTTTAATTTTTCCACTACAAAGTGGATTCAAGTGTCAAATAATGCATTTTTAGATCCTTATAATGTTGATGGTCTGTATTCTTCCCTGTTACTCAACTTGTCATATCATAACTTTATGCAATTTAACTCCGTATTTAATTGTGATAATAAACTTTTAGATTTGGTTTTCTCAAACAGAGCGGGTATCTCTGAGCTCACCCATTGCAGCGATCCAGTTGTCCCAGAAAAGAGTATCCATCCCTGCCTGGAATTTTTATGTGAGGTAACATATAATAAAGGGTTGTCATTCAACAAAGACACATATTTTAATTTCCGGAAGGGAAACTACGCTAAAATAAATAACGACCTATCAAAAATAAACTGGGCAAGTGAGTTCAGAGGTAGATCGCTAAATGGCTGTGTCGAGACATTTTATTTAAAAATCAATGAAGCTATTCAAAACAATGTCCCAAAATATACAAAAAATAAACATTTTCCCACTTTTTATAGGTCTAATACTATAAGGCTTATAAAAGAAAAAACAAAGATTCACAAAAAGTGGCGTTTATATAAAAATCTTAATGACTATAATTTGTACAAACAGTTAAGAACGCAGTCAAAAAAATTGATTCAGTTAGACTTTAGGTCATATAATAGATCTGTAGAAAAAGATTTAATTACTAATCCTAATCGCTTTTGGAGTTATGCCTCAATTAAAAAACAGAATGTTAGTAAAATACCCAATGAATTGCACTGGGAAGGTAACATAGCTGATAGTGGTAAAGATATAAGCGATTTATTTAAATCATACTTTTCTAGTGTTTTCGAGCCCGAGAGGTATACTTTCGATCATTCTCAAACTCATTTATCCGATAATAATAAGTCCCTTCAAAATATGGTGTTAACTAAACCCCAGGTAAGGCAAGCGCTCTTGGAACTGAACGCCAACAAGGGGGCCGGTCCCGACGGGGTCCCTGCAATATTCCTGAAAAAATCAGCCAATGTGATTTGTGAGCCTCTTGTGTCGATTTATAATCGGTCTTTGTCAACAGGCGAATTTCCGATCCGTTGGAAATCCGCCATGATCGTTCCTGTATTTAAAGGTGGCTCAAAAAAAGACGTAACCAATTATAGGCCTATTAGCAAACTATCATCAGTCGCCAAGTTGTTCGAGAAGCTAATATACGAGTACCTATTTAATTTGGTGAAAAATATCATTGCTTTTGAACAACATGGTTTTTTTGGAGGCCGCTCAATTGACACAAACTTATTTACTTTCACAGATTACATACATGGGCATATGGACGGTCAGACTCAGGTTGACGCCATCTACACCGACTTCAGCAAGGCTTTTGATAAAATAAGTCATAATATCTTACTTGGAAGAATGGCGGAGGTCGGTGTTGGTGGTGTTTTCTTGAGGTGGATTGCATCCTATATTAAAGATTGGAGGGTTCATGTATCGCTCCAGGGATTTCATTCTGAATGTTTTGTCCCCTCGTCTGGCGTTCCACAGGGATCTCATTTGGGACCTTTATTGTTTGTCATATATATTAACAAAATTCAAACTTGTTTTCAGTATTGTCAGTTCGCAAAATTCGCGGACGATCTAAAGCTTTATGGAGTGGTCGAGGGTATTGAAGACTGCCATAAAATTCAAAGCGATCTTGATCGCCTGATATCATTTTGTGATGAGAGCAGCCTTTTTCTGAATATTAAAAAATGTCAAACGATTACTTTTACTAGAAACAAGCGAATAATAAATTTCGAATATAAAATAAATAACACTACTCTCCCAAAGGTGGATCACTTGAGGGATCTGGGCATTACAATTGATTCTAAATTGACTTTCGGCACTCATATCGACTTGGTTGCCTCGAGCGCTTCGAGACTCTTGGGATATGTCTTCAGAAAGTGTACTGAATTTCATGATATTAAAGTCATCACATGCTTATATAATGCTTTTGTACTCGGCAAGCTCTCTTTTGGTAGTGTAGTCTGGAACCCACAATATGCGGTCTATATTGAACGTATAGAACATATCCAAAATAGATTTCTAAAATTTATCTCTTTTAAAAACAATTATGCGATCCAGAGTAATAACCTCGAACTGGCTCGGAAGCACTTCAATATTTTATCTCTAGCGAACAGAAGGAAATTAACAGATGTAATGTTTTTGTATAAAATAATTAATTCTTATTACGACGCGCCCCAAATTCTTTCTTTAATAAATTTAAATGTTCCACAAGTTAACCTCAGATCGAACGAAGCATTTTTTGTACCCTTCAGAAGAACAAATTGTTCACAGAACTCTCCATTGTGCAGAATAGCAAAAACTGCGAATAGCCTTTACAATTCAGTTGATTTCTTCCACATGTCGCCTTACACTTTTAAGCACAAAATAAGATTGACTCTGTTAAGAAACTAGGTATTATTGTTGAGCTCTATAACTAGATATACTTGCCTCTAGGTTTTAGTGTTTTTTTTTTGTATAAGATTTTCTATATTGATTATATAATTAGGAATTTGTTATGTAATGTATCGATTAATTTTGTGGATACTTTTCTGGGTGTAAACCTGTTGTATTCCTTATGGCCACCAAATAAATAAATAAATAAATAAATAAATATTGATACATATATATGTTCAACCTTTGAATTGCGTGAGATAACTATTCTGTCAGCATTAAGACATTTCTTAGTGGGAATTAGCACTCCTCCACCTCTCATATCATTATTAGTGATCTCACACCTATCCAATCTAAAGATATCAAAATAATTGAAACCAAGTTCGCTATCCAAAAATGACTTATTCAGCCATATCTCCGAAAGCAATATAATATTATACAAGCTTGTATTTACTGCTTGTTGCAATTGCATGTACACTAGAACTAGAACATTTATTCATTATAATTTACATTGTATTTGAACTACATCACTAGCTTAAGCAAGTCTAATATATTTTTTCTTCAAACGTCAGTAAATCCGTCATTACTCGACTGTGTAGGCGGTCGTGAAGTTTCGTTTTTCCTCCGCCGGAGCTTTACTTTTCACTTTTCCGCCGGCGGAGGTAAAAGTGTTACCATAGCAACATAGATACAATACAAACAGACAACAAAATAAGCGTCAACAACTCAAGATTTATTAAACTACAATTTGTATTTATCACTCAATTTGTGACTGCATTTCTAAAAATCACTAATTTAGGAACAAATTGGTTATTATTTAATCGAACTTACTCAATAACTGCTTATCAATACGGAATTAAAACGCAATCGGAGACCCAATCTTAAAAAATAATTATTGTTGACAGTGTCCACTGACAGCTTGATGTTACATTATATTAACCGACACCGGTCTAGGCAAGGCCACCTACGACCGTGGTCTAAGCCGCCTTGCGAACCCATTTATCTTTAATAATAATTAGATATTATTACTATTAAAAAGAGATGTTTTTGCATTAATTTGTCGACATTTGAAGAAAAAACAGCATATTTTATTTGGAGGAAAAGTTACTTTTCATGGCTTGCTCTCTATTACCAGCCTCACTCCGTTCGGCTGTTAAACACGAGCGCGCCATGAAAAGTATCACTTTTCCTCCATATAAAATAATATACTATTATTGCAACTGCTGTTACGCCTGGCGAAGTTTACCCATCGCCTTGGCCAGCAGGTGATGACACCCTAACATAGGGGGCTGGTTTTAAGCCTACTTAAATTACTAGGCCAGTGGTACTGCATTTTGTGTTGAACTTTACATGGGCAGCCCCTTCAAAGTCCTTATATGTAAAGATTGGCAAAAAGCTAGGTGTTGTAGAGTACTTATTGCTAGTTTGTGAGTTGGTGCTCGGGGTGACTGCAGGGAAAAGTGAGTAAAAACCCTGCTTAAATTGCTCTCAAGGAGCAGGAAGTCAGAAATTTAAGATTACTATTTTTTACACTATGTACAAACATGAATTAATAGCACACATCTACCCAAGTAGATAGTAGGGGCTTAGCATTGTATGCTAAGTCTAATCCGGTATGAATGCAATGGCACCAGATAGCACGGGACGAGTCCCCCGGCGCCAGCTGCGGAGACATGGATGCTTCGGTGGCTTAGAATCGAATGAGTTGAAAGTTGAAACGATGCCGTGGGCGCATTTATACGAATGTTAGCTCTTAGCTCCCTTGTCAGGCCCCGCCCCCGTGTCCGAACACAGGTGTTTGGCCAGCAGGTAGCAGCTCGAGCACGTTGACCATCGGACAAGGTGCTTCTGCTCTCCTGATACTTTCTGATTGAAGTTTATATGAGAATTGGCATTATAAAAGTTGTTAGAAAGTTATTTTCAAAAGTATTGTGTGCGTTTTAGCTTTCCTGTGGGAGACTGAGGTTAAGGCGGCCTAAGTTGCTTGAAAAATAAGGAAATTCCTCGGTAAATTGTCTCATAGGTGGTTGCTTGTTCCGGGTTGTACCTGCGATTCGCGATTTCTGATGTAAGTGGCGATCCCTTTATTTGACTTTCGAAGAACCTGCATGCGTGGTAGTCGATGTATTCCTCGACATAGTCGATTTTAGCCCATGCATGAAGGTCCTCTATCCTGACACGATCATTCAGGGACAGGGAAAACGCCGCTCGCAGGTAGTTGTTTTGAATTATCTGGAGCTTTTTCAGATGGCATTTTGCGACCGAACACCAGATTGGGGCACCGTACAAGAGAGCAGGCCTAACAATAGCTTTATAGAGGGTAAGCTTGTCCGGGCTCAGGAATGACCTGGACGCGACCAACAGGCTTAGACTCTTTTTAATCATAGCGTTTTTTGATATGACAGCTTGAATGTGTTTACTGAAGTTCAGTTTACTGTCAAGTGTGATACCTAAATACTTGACTTTCATCTTTGGTAGGATTTCAGTATTCCCTACGACTAGGGGTGTAATGGCAATGTCTTTACGTTTGCGCGTAATTATAATCAGGTCCGTTTTAGACATGTTGAGATTGACCTTCCACCTTTCGTAGTAGGGGATAAGAATGTTTAGGTGATCGAGTAGATTCAATTTTGCCACCTCAGCTTGAGGATTAAGGGAGTAAATTGCCGTGTCGTCGGCAAAAAGGGCTTTGCGGGTGTTGGGACTTGACGGGATATCTGCTGTATAAAGATTGAAGAGTAGCGGCGATAATACCGTACCCTGCGGCACCCCTGCCAGCAGTCTTCTGCTGGTCAAGGCTTTTTTGCCAATTCGAGTTGTAAATGTGCGTTCGGCAAGGTATGACCCGATGAGTGCTGTCCAGTAAAGTGGCATACTGTGGATCGCCAGTAACTTGTACAGCAACCCATCGTGCCATACCCTGTCGAACGCTTTCTCGATATCTAACAGCAAAAGGGTCGTAGACTGTTTTCGGTTAAATCCCTCATGAATGTCCGAAGCGATTTTCGCGGCCAGCATAACGGTGCCATGCTGTCCGCGAAATCCGAACTGTTCCTGTGGGAGGATTTGGAGGATTTCCACAACACTAGTGAGCCTTGGCAAGATTAGCCTTTCGGCCACCTTACCAAGGGTGTTCAGTAGTGATATGGGACGGTAAGATGATGTTAGTTTTGGGTCTTTCCCCGGTTTCGGGAAATGTATCACGCACGCTACCTTCCATGGATCAGGGAAATGTTGCAGCCGGATAACCGCGTTAATAATATGCATGTATTGGATCGGGGTTTTCTTAGGTAAGTTCTTGAGGACTATATTCGGAATCGTATCCGGACCGGGAGCTTTGTTTCTCGGGAGACGACAGAGAGCTTTGCGGATTTCCGCAGGGGAAGTTCTCAGTCGATCAAGCACTAACGGGGGAATAGGATATTTACCCTGGCAGAAAGCGTTGACGGTTTGCGAGTAGAGCTCTTGCTCCGGCAGGGTGTTAGGCGCCGCCCGGCTGTAGACGCCCTCCAGGTAGTCCGCGAAGGTTTCCGCTTTTCCTATGTCATTGGAAATGTCCTGACCTTGATGTATTAATTCCGGAATTTGCGTGTAGCCTCCGCGGACGCGCCTGGCGAGCTTCCACAGCGAGCCGTCTAGCCTGCTTACCGTGTTAACATAGTCTAGCCAAGTTTGGTTTTTATGCTCCCGTATTTTAATCCTGATTTCCCCCGTCAGCGCATTGATGCGAGCGGAGCCCATTCTAGTCCGGTTTCTCTGCCATCTACGTCGAAAGCGATTTCTAAATGTGATGAGATTGAGGACAGGTTCAGGTAGGGATTCCGTCCATGGACGGACTGTGACTTTGGGACCCATAGCATCACGGATGCGCAGGATGTTTGACGTGAGATTAGCGACTTAGTTTTCTAACTCCTGGACGGTCTCTAGTTGTTCGGGGACAACAGTCACTTCATTTAGCCTGGCTCGGAACAACGGCCAATCAACATTCTTATACGAAACGACGGTGTCACTCGTCGTGGGGACCCTATAGTATAAGCTAATTATGATCGGGAGGTGATCCGAGTTTAGAGCGTTAAGCTCTTGCAGCTGCGAAGTTCTTATCGTTCCCCGAGTAAAAGCGATGTCCAGGAAGGAGTCCGCACGGAGATAAGTGGGATTAGGTGTTCGATGGTAGGACATTTCCAGATTATTTTCGATTATTCCCTTAAATAATCTACCCTTCACGTTTGTTGTGCCGCCCCAGTCGGCATGCGAGGCGGGATACTCGGTTCTGCGGAAGAAGAGCAAAGAGATCGGCTGCAGTGAGGCGGAGACGAGGGGGCGCGTAGCCGCCACAAATACGTAAGCCGCTCTCTGTCTCGAGACAGATATGTTCTATTGCGGATCGAAGATTTCGTATCCTTTTATAGTGGAGCGACCTATGTATGAGACAGGCCACGCCTCCTCCGGGTCAATCGGGCCTATCAAAACGCTCGATATTATAGTCCCTAATCTTAAACACAAAATTAGGTGACAAATTCGTTTCATTGAGGAAAACAATCTGAAAATTGGACGAATACATAAAATTACGAAACTCGCCCAGCTTAGATCTAATGCCATTACAGTTCCACCTAGCAATAAGAAGCATTTATACGTTGAACTTTGCATATTCACACGAAAAAAAAGCGGAGCGAGGCTTGGATTATCTCCGCTTTATCCCCTCGGCACGCTTCTAACATGTTAGAATATGTGTCCAGCGCTAAATAAAGCTGATCAAGGTTTACTAAACTGTTAATTTTAGTTACGACATTGTTAAGACTTGCCATAGTATTAGCAATATTTAGATTGTTAGAATTAGAGTTATGAATGTGATTATTGGCGTGTGCAGTACCACTAACCTTTTGAGCTGTGTTATGGTTGACTACAGGTTGATTTTCACGGCTTTGCTGCTCCCGTCTTCCACGGATTGGCGGGAACTGCTGTTGAAATTCCTCTTCTCCTCGTTGGCCATTGCTTAGGCCTTGGCCTCTAAGGCCGTCTGCTACGTTCGGGTTTGGATTTCTCCAGGCCGGGTTGGCCGGTGGTGGTGCGGGGCGGAAAGTTTGTTTTGTCTTAGCACCCGCGGATTGTATGATGTTAAGCTTATAAGTAAAAACGGGACAGTTTGCATCAATCGACCTGTGTGGGCCGCCGCAATTCACACATTTTAGATGGTCAGAGGTACAGTCGATGATTTCATGCGGGCCCGCACATTTACTGCACGAGACCCTTCGGTTACAGTAAGATTTGGCGTGCCCGTATTGCTGGCATTTTTTGCATTGCAATACGGGCTTGCCTGAGCGCCTGATTTCCCAGTTAACACGGACATACATGATTGTCTTAACTTCTTGGGAAAGTTTACGTAAATTATAGTTAGTTCCTAGTATAACCAGGAACATGGGAGCTCGAGTTTTGCGCATTACATACACGTTTTTGGCGGTGATGTTATATTCGTCACTTAGAGCTTCTGTGACGTCTTGCGGTTTAATATCCCCATCCAGGCCGCGTAGTACGAAGGCCCTGGTTTTTTGTTGACTTTCCGCGTAGGTATGATACTCAGTCTTCTCTTGATCGAGCGTACGTTTTAATGCATGTAAATCATTTGCGTTGTCACAGTAAACAATAACAGAATTTCTGATATATTTAAGTTGGTACCTGTTTATGCGCATTTCTTTGAGGTCCTCTCTAAGTTGTCGGTGGTCCGACGGTCTGCCCTTAATGACGACGGGCGGTAGAGCTGAGGTTTTAGGCTTGGCGGGCGCTTTGCTTTAACGGTTAGGGGCCGTTTCTTTGGCGTACATCGTTCGAGGCCGAAGTAGAGGCGACGCTTACGGTATCCTTATCCTCTGTGTTGATGTCTGAGAGGGGTTGAAACTTGTTATTAACCCTTTGAGTGCTGATGACGCCTAAAGATGTCATCCGCTTCTTAGGTGGGAGGCGCATGACGCCTTTCGACGCCATCGATACGGGCGAATATATTGCTATGGTACGCTGATAGCCTTTGAGCAGAGGTGCTGTGCGGTCGTCAGCCCTTAGTTTAAGTGTAAATTGTGCGAAAATTTTTGTCAGTTCGGGTTCATCATGGACGGAAGTAAGCCTGGCCTTTCGGGGGGGTAAAAAACGGTATTATTATGTATTGTGTTGTATATAAGTAATAGAATTAGTATATAAGTTTCAGCCATGTTTTCAGTATTTTATAAAAATATTTAGTATATAAGTATTAGAAATTAGAATTAGTACATGAGTTTCGTTTTCGTCTTTCAATATTTTATAAAAGTGTTTATTATAATGTTGCCCCACTATATATAAGTATTAGAATTAGTATGAGTTTTGTTTTTATTATGTGTTGTCTTAGTATATACCATTACATATGTTCCTACAGTAAATACTCGCATGACGCCTTTCGACGTCATCAGCCTCTAACATACTTTTTTTTATTATGGGAGGCTGATGACGTCAAAAGACGTCATTGGCTTTCCGATGGCGCTGTTATGATTTTTTGATTTTAAATGTTACTTTCATGCCAGTACTAGCCTAGAGTATTGTTATTTCTCAAAAAACCTTGTCAGCCTCCTGGATCGGGTATCCGATATTCACCAGCAGTGAACGGGTTAATGGGCACAGGTGGTTGTCCCATGTCAAGAGTGACGATTTTGAAATTTCTTTTAAAATGCAATTGTTTAAAAGGCGTTTTAAAAGGATCTTTGTCGGGCTGGGGTAACAGGGTCGCAGAAATTGGCGTCGGCGGCCGAGCCATAATCCGAGAATCGTCTTTGTGACTGGAACACGCTGTTGCTAACGGCAATTCAATAGCAGTGTCGACAGTTTTTTGTGCTTGAATTTTTTCTGACCCAGTGATCTTAATTTTTTTGTTACTGTCTGCGCCAAGAAGGCTCGTAGGGCTAGCCTTCTTTTTTCCCGTGTCTATTTTCGACGTAATAGGGCGTTTGATGCCTGTAGGGTGTGTGTCACGCATATGCTGCCTAATTTTCGTTATAAGCCGATACAAATCGTGTTGGTTTAAGTTATCGGTGTCTTTTAGCTTCCCGGAATCGAGCCTACATTGAACACACACTTCAGCGAGGCTCCTGGTTCGGTTTTTGGTTCTTTTAACTGTTAATTCGGAGTACTTCTTGTCGGAGTTAGACTCCATCGATACATTAGACAGGGTGTCTTTGTACTCCGTGTAATCGCCCATAATTTGGGCAAAAGCCGGGGTTCCGTCCCCGGAGACTAGAAAATTGTTGAGGTTAAACTCGGTACGGCCTTTACTAGATACGTAAACTGTAAGAAGCAAGCCAATGAAGGTAAATAATGATCGCACGATCGTGAAAGGTTAAAAACCGCAGTACCAAGCACTAGTGATACCAGCTAGTTCCTATTCGACACGCGGTCAAGATAGGAATACTGCATGTACATGTAACAAATATAAAGAAAATATGAGTGCCTAATATTGACATTTTCTTCTTATCCTAATGTTATATTAATATAAGTATGTGTATGTTTCCTTAAAAAATTTTCCCTTTAGAAATTTGTCATTTTATTATTTTATCACCCGGTAATGAAAAATATAATTCGTATTTGAAATATACAGCATATTTATACTAAATAATTATATGGTTGTTTTCTAGGTGGTTAAACATATGCAAATATTTTAGTTGGTCCACTGTGTACGTAAAACCGAAATGGAACATTGTTGTAAATATTATTAAAAACATATTGGTGCTTAAAACCATTGAGAAATTCTTTGTTTTGATGCCTTGCCTTTTTCTTGGCCCAGTATACCTTTTTATACTTTAGTAATATATCCGTATTTTCATATTATTGTTATCCGGAAAATCGGCAATTATGCTTTAACAAATGAAAATATTAATTGTTATTGAAATATTGAATTATTCTAAGTTTATCCTACAGCTATGTTTAAAAATACGTTTAGCATTAATTCGTCGTTATACTTTAACCCTTTATCATGTGTGATCGTCATATTGTTGAATCAGCATGTTGCAATTTCTTGAAATTTAAAGGTCTCCGGCGGTAGCGTCATTGTTGTTGGATTTTGTTTCTATTAAACATAATAACACAAATTAGCACGTATACTTGGTCTACCTTGACAAAGATTGCTGACTGTTTGTGATTATATAACATTGATATCTTTATTTCATTGATCATAAACATTGCCGGGATAGAATAATATTAACAGTGGATATTTAATACATGTATGGGTTAGTTACACTGACGTCAATTATATTGCTTTAACTGATGATTTGATTTGGATATTAGTATTTCTAATAAGTATTTATCCATCCTAGAGTATTGCCATTTTCTAAGAGGAGTAATGATTGCTTTTCGGTGTAAATTACCTCACATAAGTATCAAGTTTTTCGCTTAGTAGTTATAGATACATTTTTTTACTTATCATTAATATTAGGTGCCTTTTGCGAGATTGATGCTGCTGACTGTAGGGTTTTGTGGAATTAGAATTCAATGTACTCTACGACTGTAATTCTCCTCATTCCATCCATGATTATTTATTCTATCTTTATATTGGCTTATTCTTATATATATTTACTTAATCTCCTATATGCTATTTTATTCCGTTATTTCTATGTTTCTATATTTTAGAGCGCTCTATTTTATTTCTATTCTCTTATTATTTAATATTTTCTTTATTTGTACGTATTGTATCTATCTCTATGTATTGTATGTATCGATAATTTTGTGATGTATTCTCTTTAATATTACTTCCTATCTTTAACTTTGAACTTATTTTCCTTATTTCTATTAGTATATTCTCGTATACCGTCTTCTCATATACTGTCTACTTTTCCTTATAACTTTATATATACATCTATACATATTTACGCCTGACCATTCGGTGAGGACTGCCCGGACGCGACCTATTTGGTTCCTTTGAAACAACCAGATGACCAGGTGTGGAGGGTTTGAACTTGTTACCAGAAAGCGTTTGTCTTGAAAGTACGACTAACCAGATGACCAAGTTGTCGTTTACTCGATTTGCAGGTTCTTTTATACTAAAATTTGTTGAAAGTTTACTGATTTTTTTTTAAAACATGTTTAGATAAGAAGTATAATATTTTATCATTCAAGATCAAGTATCAAGTTGAAACTTTAGACTGAGTGTTCTTTTTTAGTGAACACGATTTGTAGTTGACAATATTTCTTACGTCAATGCATACGTATATTTTCATGTCTCAAAATTATTGTTGTTATTTTACTTCTAGAAAAGTTGCTAAGTTAATTATCAAGACTTATTTTTCTCTCGTTTTTATAGTAATAAAAAGCTTTCAACGATTATGGTTTTATTTTTATTATTGTTTTCTGGCCGTTTCGCATTTGTTTACGCCGCGCCGCGTGCCGAAATGAAATTATCGTTATTTCGGGCTTTGGTCGTTTCGAATTTGTACGAAGCTAGGTTTGACTGCTTGAAAGCGACCAAAGCCAGAATTATTGCTACTGTTCTGGCTTTGGCTATGTTAGAACGACCAAACTTAGGATTGAGCAAAATATTCGGCCAACGGCCGTTTTCGGACTTTGCACCCAATATTTGCTATTGGAATCCTTGATGTTTTGTAATATTTACAGTACACCGTACACAGCAATTTGTTACGAAGTAACATTGGCATTTTTCGGTACAGGTATCTCAGCCATATTGTTTTATTTGAGTTTTAAAGTTCTCAGGTATTCCTATTTAATTTGATTCTTATTTAATAAGAAGTGCTCTTCAGAAATAGGGTCACTCTTACCGAATTATTGATTTATCTGTACATTTTAAATGACTGCGATAGTTTGGTCCCAATAGTGGTAAACCAGAGTGAAAACAGATCCTAGGCGTACTGTACACTTTACTTTATATACGACAACTATAATATTTTATCACTTCAAATTCAAATTTATATTATGCATGTTATTTTAAAACTACCGTCTCGCCGCTGCCGCGCTGTGGAGGGCCTGATCTGTTTACACATACACATTTTTTCACTTCACGCGTTTGTTATAAAACTTTTCGAGAAAAGCAGGAATGTGAGAGTTTGGCTCAGGTGGCGAAGCTCGCGTCTCTAGAACGGAAAGTAAGAGCCATGACACACACAGCGGTTTTTGCCGAATCGGCTGGCGATTCGGACGCTGACTCGGCGCTTATAATATACTTTGCAAATGGGGAAAAACACACACGGCGGCCATTGACGAGTCGCTGCCTGTTAGCTGCCTCGGCACGTTATCTGATGCATGCGCCGCGCAGCGGCAAAATCAGCTGTGTGTGTCATGGTCGCCGAATCGGCAGCCAATTCGTCAAAAACCGCTTAGTGTGTCATAGCTCTAATTGGTTCGACGCCCGGCCTCTGCAAGTTTTTTTATTGGATTAGTTAGTTTTTTGGCATGCCTTGGGTTAGTTTGGGTTAGTTTTTGTTGGTTGCGCCTCGCAGCGAGAGGAGGGCATTGTATGAAGTGAAAATGTAAAAATACAAATATAAATAACAGCGAACGAGCGGAATTCGGGATCGGCTCACGACAGCGCCAGCGCCAGCGGCGAGACGCTAGTATTTTAAAGGCTAGATTACAACGTATACAACTCAATGACATATATGTTATATGTTATATAAATAACATAATACACATCTTTTCACATGCTATGTGAAAAGTATAATTTGCATACGGTGGGCGAAAAGTATATAAAACATAATATACTTGAGTACATAATTTCGCACGCCGCGCAAGTAGAGTTTAGAGTTATTATGTATTTTTTAATAATTTTCAAAATTATTTTTTTTAAAAATGTACCTATATTAAAATTATATTACAGATTTCATTTGACGCCAGTTGCATCGTGATCTACCACACTGCAGCACCGGAAGAAAAAAGAGGAAAACACCTGCTGAAGGCAGCCCGGTATTGACTGATGCAAACAGAAGGAATGTCGTGAAACGAACTCTGGTGAGACCATAAGTGAGACCATAAGTGATTGAGTTAAGTGGCCCATTGAGCGAAGGTGTCAGAAAACGAAACAACTGGACTCGAGATGAAAACAGATATACCTGCTAAATCTACAATCCTGCAGATGACCAGGTAATACATGAATTCAAAACCCTAGATAAAATCCTGGGTTTTGACAAAAATCCAAGTGAAGTCCGACTGGATTCCGGGAGGCCGTTCAGAGTCTCGACAAGCAACTGCTTCGAGGTACTCTCAGATAGGGATAAAGATGAGGGTGGCATTATATCCTCGTCGACAAATAGTGAAAGCGCTAGAAAACCAGAATAACAAGCATAAAGCAAAAGAAAAAACCCAGGTACCAATGAAAGTAAAACCCTGTCCCCCGTCGCAAGTTGTTATTCAGGACAAAATTAGAATTCACCGCGAACTGCAATTAAGAAATACACTGTGAAATATGGACGTAATAGTTCCATCGTATAGTGAGATAATAAAATTGATTGGGTAAACTTTAAAAGAACTCTTGACCATGAAGACACTCGGTATCATAGATATGGGTGCCTCCGCGGCCTTGACAGGAACATTCCCATTGCCGATATAAATAAACAGCTATTCGAAGAGCCTTAGCATGAAGGAGGTTTGGGAAATGCGAAAGAATG
>MU183512.1:0-13115 GCA_016904865.1 Pissodes strobi | reverse complement strand
CTTACCGAATACTTTCATTTGACATAAAAAAAGAAAAGTTGGTCCTTGTTACACGGGCAAAAATGCCAAAAAACGGTAACTTGTCCTGTTTTCACACCCTGTATATTAACCGATCGTAACCAAAATCAATAGGGTCCGAGGGTTCGTGGATCTCTAACTCTATGCCAAATTTCAAGTCGCTATCTTGAAAATTGCGACCTGTAGTCGATCCCATCACATACATACACACATACACACACACTATTACAGGCACTCCATTAACTGTGGCATCCGGACCTGCAGACCGAACTGTGGCATCATTTAGTTTTTCGACATCATGCAATGCTTTAGATTTTTGTGAGTGGGGGGCTCTTTCCCGTTCTTCAATACACTCCATAATAAGAGAGATATTCATGATTGAAAAATGATGCCACAGATAATGGGGTTCGAACCTTCATTAATCTGATGCCACAGTTAATAGGAAACTTGTAATTTTTACACAAGATGTCACAGTTAATGGAATCCTTGAAGTTCTCAATAATGGTGCCACAGATAATGAGTTTCATACCTTAATAAGCATGATGCCACTATTAATGGGAACTATTCGTTTTTACACAAGATGCCAAAGTTAGTTGTAAAATAAGCCAAATTATACACGAATATATTAAGATAATATTCGTTTACCGGATGGCTTCGTATAAATTAGCACCCCCTGTAACTCTTTTACTTTTTATCATAGGGAAAAACTGATATACAGGGGAAATTTTTTCCTTTCCAAATCTGTATCCTAGTTTCCGGTAATTTTGCGTATATACAGGCTGGGGGGGAGGGAGCGAGGTTCGACAAGAAGTATATGTTTTTGTAATGGAATGACCTGTATATTTCTGGCTAAAATGAAAGATTTTTTTTTTCTGATTTCAAATATACCATACAAGTTGACATTTGGTTTAGCAGTTATTACGTTATTTAATTTTATAAATGCCTTGAATTTACATTACCTTGATATACGCTACCATGAATACTGCATACAAATCAACAACTTTTTGAACAGCGTATATCACGATAATGTAAATTCATTGCAACTATAAAAATAAATAACTTAAAAACGGCTAATCAAAATGTCAACTTGTATGGCATCTTTGAAATCACAAAAAAATCACAGATTTTGCAACATGCAAACATCTTAGGCGTATTGAAAATACCGGACACAACTGTTATGTTATGACTCATCAATTTCGTTATTCTTTTTTCACCAATGATTGCTTTTAGTTTTTTCCTTTGTCTGTAAGACCGACAACATTCTGCATTTGACCGCAACTTGACAGCTTTCTTTTTATCTTCTGTAAGGTGTATTTTTCTTTTCTTCAATGGTAAAACGCATTCTTCCTCATTTTTACTTTCCGTTTCTTTAACGAAAATTGCTGTAAATTGCCAGATATTCTGAAAGTAAAATAGATTTCTACATATGGAGGGACCGGAGCTCTAATTTAATCGGTTTCTTGCCGACATCTCGCAACAGAGCCTCGAACCAAAAATCTGACAAGCGATGACCCCATGTCTGAAAATTTCAGCCCTTTAGCTATACTGGAACATGCTTAATAATTAAAGGGGCGTTTCACTTTGATTTCCGTTTCACTTTGACAAGCGTTACATTTTTCCTGACTACCGTCGTACACGTGATAGAAGCAAATACTTCTTTATTGAGTCTCAATCTATTTTACTTACTTGAGCAGGTTCCGATACGCTTTAAACAATTTTAATAGATTTGCTTAATTTGGATTAGTCATCCAATCAACTTTTCATTAGTTTCACTTAGTCTCAAATTATTTTAGTCATTTGAACCCGTTTCGGTACGATATATTTATTTTTGATAGAACTGGTAAGGTTGGGTTAGTAGTCCAATCCACTTTCAGTTAGTTTCACTTATTCTCAACTTATTTCAGTCATTTGGACCGGTTCCGATACGTTATAATAAATTTTGATAGATTTGGTTAGTTTGGGCTAGTCGTCCAATCATGTTTCGGTTAGTTTCACTTATTCTCAACTTATTTTAGTCATTGAAGCGGTTAGGATACGTTATAATCAATTTTAATAGATTTGGTTAGTTTGGGTTAGTCGTCCAATCAACTTTCTGTTAGTTTCACTTAATCCCAACTTATTTTAGCCATTTGAACCGGTTTCGATACGTTATAATCAATTTTGATTGATTTGGTTAGTTTGGGTTAGTAGTCCAATAAACTTTCGGTTAGTTTCACTAAGTCTCAACTTATTTTAGCCATTTGAATCATCATCAATCATGTTTCCGATACGTTATAATCAATTTTAATAGATTTAGTTAGATTGGGTTAGTGATCCAATCAACTTTCGGTTAATTTTACTTAGTATCAACTTATTTTAGTCATTTGAACTGGTTCCGATACGTTATAATCAATTTTAATAGATTTGTTTAGGTTGAAGGAAATCTCAGCTTACTTGGACAATATTTATTAAATATTCAAATCAAAATGTCAACGTTTCGACACTAATCAGTGTCATCCTCAGGGCTAAAAATTAGATCTGTACTCCTAATTTACGACGCTGCGATTTAGTAAGTACCGAAACCGAAACAGAATTGTGACGGCATGAGATTCATTCTTAATGATCGCTCGTCTTAATTGTGACTCGTAGTAATCTAGGTACCATCGCGCCGAAAAAAATCTGGGACAACAAAGTTCTCGTTGTTGAATAGCTCCTAGGCTATAAAGAGTATGCAAAATCTATTGAGAATAGGTTGTCATTGTTGTCATGGAAGTGAAAAGGTTAAATACCGAAACAATAATACCTGTACCTTTTGTAAAAGTACGAGGAAAAATGGAAATACGTATGTTTATTGTTTTAAAATGTAACAAAAATAAAAACGAGCTTTTTTAATATTTGGTATTTGCACCGTTATTATCGTTAGGCTTGCAAACGACGTGGCATACTTAACACTAGGTTATATTATATTATAATATATTTCTTTTGACACATCCGTCAGTCACGTAATTAAATCAAACTGATAACTTCAAAACAAGCTAATAGTCCGGCAGATTAGACTACATTTTGCTGTCCCAGTTTTTTTTCGGCACGATGGTACGTTTTGTTTAATTTCTCTGTTTGTGTGTTCTTACGTTCCATTTACATCCTTCAGATAGTTTATAGTTTATAAAATTTTATATTACTTCAGATTGTTCAACTTCCTATCAGTGTAATTGCATAATTCTTTGTACATTTTTCAACTTTATCCTGTTAGACAGATAGTTATTTTAAATTCTAGTTGTAAAGATAATTACATTCATATATGTATTCTAATGATGGTCCTTTGATTTTTAGCCCTGAGGATGACACTGATTAGTGTCGAAACGTTTTGATTTGAATATTTAATAAATATTGTCCAAGAAAGCTGAGATTTCGTTCAACCTAAACATATTGTATTGTGGACGAAACTTCTTATCATTAATAGATTTGGTTAGTTTAAGTTAGTCGTCCAATCAACTTTCGGTTTGTTTCACTTAGTCTCAAATTATTTCAGTTATTTGAACCAGTTTCGATACGTTATAATAAATTTTGATAGATTTGGTTAGTTTGGGTTAGTCGTCCAATCAACTTTCCGTTAGTTTCACTTAGTCTCAAATTATATTAGTCAATTGAACCGGTTCCGATACGTTATAATCAATTTTAATAGATTTGGTTAGTTTGGGTTAGTAGGCCAATCATGTTTCGGTTAGTTTCACTTATTATCAACTTATTTTAGTAATTTGAAGCGGTTCCGATACGCTTTAAAGACTTTTAATAGATTTGGTTAGTTTGGGTCAGTGGTCCAATCAAGTTTCCGTTAGTTTCACTTAGTCTCAATTTATATTAGTAATTTGAACCGGTTCCGGTACGTTATAACCAATTTTAATAGATTTGGTTAGTTTGGGTTAGTAGTCCAATCAACTTTCAGTTAGTTTCACTTATTCTCAACTTATTTTAGTCATTTGAACCGGTTCCGATACGTTACAATAAATTTTGATAGATTTGGTTAGTTTGGGTTTGTAGTCCAATCAACTTTAGGTTAGTTTCACTTATTCCCAACTTATTTTAGTTATTTGAAGCAGTTCCGTAACACTATAATCAATTGTAATAGATTTGGCTAGTTGGAGTTATTCGTCCAATCAACTTGCGATTAGTTTCACTTATTCTCAGCTTATTTTAGTCATTTTAACCGGTTCCGATACGTTATAATCAATTTTAATAGATTTGGTTAGATTGGGTTAGTCGTCGAATCTACTTTGGGTTAGTTTCACTTAGTCTCAATTGATTTTACTTATTTGAACCGGTTCCGATACGTTATAATCAATTCTAATAGATTTGGTTACTTTAGGTTAGTAGTCCAATCAACTTTCGGTTAATTTTAGTCATTTGAAGCGGTTCCGATACGTTATAACCAATTTTAATAGATTTGGTTAGTTTGGGTTAGTCGTCCAATCAACTTTCGTTTAGTTTCACTTAGTCTCAAGTCATTTGAACCGGTTCCGATACGTTATAATAAATTTTGATAGATTTGGTTAGTTTGGGTTAGTAGTCCAAACATGTTTCGGTTAGTTTCGCTTATTATCAACTTATTTTAGTCATTTCAAGCGGTTCCGATACGCTATAAACAATTTTAATAGATTTGGTTTCGCTTATTATCAACTTATTTTAGTCATTTCAAGCGGTTCCGATACGCTATAAACAATTTTAATAGATTTTGTTAGTTTGGGTTAGTAGTCCAATCAACTTTCGGAGAGTCTCTCCTATTCTCAACTTATTTTAGTCATTTGAAGTGCTTCCGATACTTTATAATCAATTTTAATAGATTTGTTTATTTTAGGTTATTCGTCCAATCAACTTTCGATTAGTTTCACTTAGCCTCAACTTATTTTAGTCATTTGAAGCGATTCCGATACGTTATAATTCATTTTAATAGATATGGTTAGTTTGGGTTAGTGGTCCAATCAACTTTCGGTTAGTTTCATTTAATCACAGCTTATTTTAGCCATTTGAACCGGTTCCGATACGTTATAATCAATTTTGATAGATTTGGTTAGTTTGTGTTAGTAGTCCAATCAACTTTCGGTTAGTTTCGCTTATTCTCAACACATTTTAGTCATTTGAAGCGGTTCCGATACGTTATAATCAATTTTAATAGAGTTGGTTAGTTTGGGATAGTCGTCCAATTAACTTACGGTTAGTTTTACTTAGTCTCAGCTTAGTTTAGTCATTTGAACCGAGTCCGATACGTTGTAATCAATTCGGTTAGTTTGGGTTAGTCGTCGCTTCAACTTTCGGTTAGTTTCACTTAGTCTCAACTTATTTTAATCATTTGAACAAGTTCCGATAGGTTATAATTAATTTTAATAGATTTGGTTCGTTTGGGTTAGTCGTTCAATCAACTTTCGGTTAGTTTCACTTATTCTCAACTTATTTTAGTCATTTGAAGGGGTTTCGATACATTATAATCAATTTTAATAGATTTTGTTGGTTTGGGTTAGTCGTCCAATCAACTTTCGGTTAATTGCACTTAGTCTCAACTTATTTTAGTTATTTGAACCGGTTCCGATACGTTATAATCAATTTTAATAGATTTGGTTAGTTTGGGTTAGTCGTCCCATCAACTTTCTGTTAGTGTTACATAGTCTCAACTTATTTCAGTAATTTTAACCGGTTCCGATACGTTATAATCAGTTTTAATAGATTTGGTTAGTGTGGGTTAGTCGTCGAATCAACTTTGGGTTAGTTTCACTTAGTATCAAGTTATTTTACTTATTTGAGCCGGTTCCGATACTTTATAATCAATTTTAATAGATTTGGTTAGTTTGGGTTAATCGTCCATTCAACTTTCGGTTAGTTTTACTTAGTCTCCAATTATTTTAGTCATTTGAACCGGTTCCGATACGTTATAATCAATTTTGATAGATTTAGTTAGTTTCAAATTCAAATTCAAATTGAAATATATATATTTCATAAGAGTTGTATTACAACTATTGAAATTTTTTAAATCACTTAACTAACTAGAAAGAAGAAAATATACTAGGTAACAAAATATAATTATAAAAAATCCGTAAAAATACTCAGATACAAAAGTAACAACCCTAATACTAATTCAGATCTAGCGAGAAAAACTCAGACAGAGAGTAAAATGTATACTTTTTAAAAATTTTCTTTAATTTGACCTTAAAGGTAAGTAAGTTTAAGTCCTCCGTTTTTAAACTGCTCGGTAGGTGGTTATAAATTTGGGTTAGTAGTCCAATCAACTTTCGGTTGGTTTCACTGATTCTCAACTTATTTTAGTCATTTGAAGCGGTTCGGTTAGTTTCACTTATTCTCAACTTATTTTAGTCATCTGAAGCGGTTCCGATAAGCTATAATCAATTTTAATAGATTTGGTTAGTTTGGGCTAATCGTCGAATCAACTTTGGGTTAGTTTCACTTAGTCTCAACTTAATTTACTTTATTTGAGCCGGTTCCGATACGCTATAAACAATTTTAATAGATTTGGTTAGTTTGGATTAGTCGTCCAATCAACTTTCGGTTAGTTTCACTTAGTCTCAACTTTTTCAATTTCTTTAAAACAGCGCACAAAGCTACCCAAAATCGGGCCTGAAATTCGAAACTATGAGATAAAACTGTCCGTATAGCTGGTTAAGTACTGATTTATGGCAATGGGAGCGTTTTCCTGGCATACCCAATTATTAATTTCACTTAGGTTAGGTTCCGGTTGTACAAACTTTTTTTATTTATTTAATCCCATCCGTACTGCTTTTTTAAGATTTATTTAAACGTACTTTATTCTCATGATACTCATAGTATCATGCTTTATACTTATTGTTTCAGAGCCATTGATTTTGGCCATCGAACGTCCTTGCTTATCCCGGCCGGTACCGAGTTACATGTTGACTAGGCAGATTATTGAACCCGAACCGTACCAAGTCGCATGTTATCTGTCGATTTAGAAAATACAACATACATGCGCCCATAAGAATTTTCAATACTAAAAAATCTTTCATTTTAGCCAGAATTATACAGGGCATTCCATTAAAAGAACAGTACTTTCTGTCGCCCCTCGTATATTTGCAAAATTACCGAAAACTAGAATACATATTTGGAAAGGAAAACATTTCGATTATATCCCGATTCGATTTAAAATAGAATATATATTTGGAAAGGAAAAAATTTCGATTATATCCCGATTCGATTTAAAAAATTAGTTAGAAATAGAAACAAGGGTTTTCATGTGTTGTTGATTCGTATTCATATCGCACAGTATCTGTGAAAAGTAATTAATTGAGAGCCTAAAGATTTACATATTATTAGGCATAAATTCATTTATGATGCCACAGATAATTTGGTTCGAACCTTCATTAATCTGATGCCACAGTTAATAGGAAACTTGTAATTTTTACACAAGATGTCACAGTTAATGGAATTATTGAAGTACTCAATAATGGTGCCACAAATAATTAATTTCAAAGCTTAATAAGCATGATGCCACTATTAATGGAGCACTATTCGTTTTTACACAAGATGCCAGAGTTAGTTGTAAAATAGGCCAAATTATACACGAATATAATAATATAATAAGATAATATTTGTGTACCGGGTGACTTTGTATAAACTAGCACTCTCCCTCGTAACTTTTTTACTTTTTATCATAGGGAAAAAAATGAAAAAATAAAAGAACTGACATACTCGTATTTTCCTCATTTCAAATCTGTATTCTAGTTTCTGGTAATTTTGCATATATCCGGGGAGCGATAAAAAGTATATGTTTTTTAATGGAATGCCCTCTATATTTCTGGCTAAAATGAAAGATTTTTCTTCCGATTTCAAATATACCATAAAAGTTGACATTTGGTTTAGCCGTTTTTACGATAGTTAATTTTATAGTTGCCTTGAATTTACATTATCTTGATATACGCTGCTATGATTACTGCATATAAATCATCAACTTTTTGAACTGCGGCTCATCCCGCTCCTGGCAACGCCTGTCAGAGAGTCACGACAGACCGCAAGAGCGGTGCAATCCGTCGCACAACTGGAAACACCTAGAACATCGCTTTACAAGAACTCCTTTGTCTGGGGCACTGCATTACTGGACATCTATTTCCCTCTAATTACAACCTACAACTATTCCAGAACCGTGTTAATCGGCATCTTCGCACACACACCGCTCGTCGAGCACCATAGGATCTCCCTTTAGTGTGTGTGTCACTGCTATAAAAAAAAAACGCCCAAGTTTTCTGGAGCTGGTGATGATCGACGAATCGTCGCTGGTCGTTCTTTAGAATAGAAAGAAAGAATGGCCCTCGTTAGGATGGAAAATAGCCACTGCGGGGCGTTGCTGGGAGCTCAGCGGTATGATCGAAAATTCCACTGCTGGGCCGCGTGCTTGGTTCGGATTGAACGTTGGACAGTCTCGTCGGAAGTACCCAGGGTGCTGGCAATCGTTAGGCTTTACGATGTTATTCTTGGTGGGGTGTATAGGAAGTGCGATGTTCTCCTTGACTTCGCTTGGTAAGGTGGCGGCTCTTTTTCGGCATACTGAAATATCATGCCCCATATTCCGGCAAAACTGAAAACGTTTTTTGATTGGCGGTTCGTAGTTTGAGTTAGCTGAGCGGGTGGTGTCTCGGTTCATCCTCATAAGCCGTGTACATTTCAGCAATTCGGCAAACGAGTTGATATCCCCTCTCGGTACTTTATCTTGGATAAATACGGAGGTTGAGCTTTTACTGCCCTCTTTTCAGCAGCAAATTATCTCGTGGGGGTGTCGGAGTTTTGCCTCATTGAGAAGACGTCTGATATACCTTATAAGTGGGAGGGCGACGTGTAAACTCGACCCTAATCAGTGTTTTGGCCTGTTCCGGAGTTGCCGCAGATGCCTTTACACCTGTCCACCAGGTGTGAACGAATCCTTCTAAGAAAAGTACTAACCCTCAGACCGCATTTTCACCGGAGATGTTTTCAGATTGCATGAAAAAGTCTTCGCTGTCCAAGAAGTCTTTAAAGCCTGTCGACTTCGGGCGCCGTGTGAATCAGGCGGTGCAGTGCGTGTGGTGTTTCGCCGATGGAGCTGGTGGCTGCAAATTCCTGATTAGTTCCTGCAGATCTTCCGCCGAAATCGGCATGGTACGTTGACTCCGTGTTGTAACGTTGTAATTGTACCTGAATATTATATCGTAATTTTCTCTGTGTAACCATTAAATTGTCGTATCGATTATCACAACATTACCATTACGAGTGGATTTCAGTACTCCGACCCGTTTGACAGCAGGCGCCTTCCGAAGATGCGCATGAAAATAGGATATATATAGACTTCCGTCAATGAAGGTGTCTAATGGCAATTAAGTTTTCAACTGCTGGTTGATGATTGCCAGATAGCATTTTTCTGTTAATATTACAAGACGTAGTAACGCGCATCTTTTGTTAGAGTACCGGCTATGCTGTTGTGAATCATCGTGTGCAAAGCGGTGTGACAACCATTTTATTTTGAAAGGTAGGTTCGACCCACATGCTTTTAGTAGCATGGCTAAAAAATACAATTTTTCGCCAGGGCCTTTCCGAGGGACTACTGCCCATTTCCTTGGGACCTTCCTTATCTGAGTAGGAGCCCAGCCGTCTTCTCCAGGTTGGACCAGACAGAGAATTTAGTGTAGCATGGTTATCCCGACTAGTACCTTGCCTAGGTCTTCCAGTTACCGAGGGCAACACACATCGTCAAGTCTGGTAGGATCAATTTCAATTAAAAATAAATCAGCACGGCTAATATGTTGAACTTTGTTCTTGATTTATCGTGCTACTATCTTTAATTTTTCAAGTGAAAAGACTAAACATAATCTACGGCGGAGCACCTACTGGAAATATTACTTCCTTTTAATTTAGAATTTTGAAGGCATTCTAGAAGTCTTCTATATTCCAGCTGCCAAGGGAATAAGCTAAGCATAGTTTAGTGGATATTTATTCCCTAATTTTAACATATAACATATTTACGCAATAGTAACTGGGTGGTATTAAAATATTCTTTTAAAGATAACTCCTCTTTTTAATTAACATCGAGGCAATTTATTGAGATTTTTATATAGTAATTAGTAATGTTAAGTTATTGATCAGAGACTTGCTAAAGTATCATAACTAGTGCTACTTTTTGATTTGAAGTTTAACCGCCGTAAGCATCAGGCCTGAATAGTTTAATTGATACTTGATTGTTGAAATTTCTAGTGTTAAAGTGTCAAGATGAAACTTAATTAACACAGCCATTAATATAATTGTAATTTGATCAGTAATTACCACTTGTGGCATATAAAGGTTAGCTTAAGTGAGATTCCATACATTTTGTAGCATAATATAAACCATCAGTAATTAGAAAATCTTCTAAATTTTAAGAAAATAGATTGTTCTACCCAAGTAGCATTTTTTAAATAAACTGGTTGTTTGTATTCCTGGTGGATATTTTGGAAACTGTATTAGGCTATAATTCAATGTCATTCTAATTTACGCATTTTCGCAGGGTTTTTTTTCCAAATTTTATTATCCGATTTTCAGACAGATAGAATTTCTGATGAATTTCTTGCAGTAAAAATTTAGTGGCGCCCGCTCTAACTGCCATAACCCTTACCCCACGCCTTTAAAAAGGACAAAACTGCAAACCGCTGAGTGAGTCAAGCATGTGGACCAGCTGAATGAGCGGTTAGCGAATAAATCTGCTTACATAATTGGCGTCCAACGTTAAGGGCTTGAAAACATCATTAAATATTTTTGGTTAGTTTGAAATTTGAGAACAGATAAATTCTAGAAAACAAAGAATTTTACACTGTTACAATTTTTTTCTCACATTTATTAAGCATTTTTCCTCGATTAACACGTCCTTCTAGTGAGGCTAGTAAAGTAAAATAAAATAAACAAAATTTACTTCCAGAATATTATACTGCCTTAGCATTACGGAATATAACTACCGTCAGTCAACTTATTTCTTTGATTAAAAGGCTAGAAGAAGCAAACTTCTTAATAAATAAACGTTTTCGAGAACATACAATTTTCGCCCATGATCATTTTCCGAAAGGAAATTTTAGCAGTCATTAAATAATTTGATTATTCTCGGTCATATAACTGTAACTTACATGATCATGTTACTTTAAATTTTCGCAATGTTTCTGAGCGGAAATGTTGGAATTGCAAACGCTCAGGACATCTTTGCTCTGATTGCCGTATAATAATAAAAGAAAAAGTTTTGTTTCCATTGTGGTAAAGAAGAATTTACCATTAAAAGTTGTACCTGTAATTCAATGAAATTAATTTCTCTTGGTGCACCATCAGGCCGTCATGCGACACCACCTCGAGAGGTCTATTCTCTCGTTATTTCGGTTCTCTTAGATATCCTACTACCGAGCAATCTAGTTAGCTTATTGATTTAAAAAATTACCTTGTTTCTCTAAAGAAATTAAAAACTCGCGCCGACAGTTCACGCCCTAATCTAGCGCCTGTTTTTGTTCCTCAAACTCTCGACATCAGACCTTACATAAACGCTAATATTTTTGATTCCGCGGTTGTTGGGCTTTTTGTTAGCGGAGCTACGATTTCTATTGTCGGTTCGGATGGTTTAAATTTTCTAAAAAATCTAAATATTACAGTCAACCCTACTCCCGTCAAACATGTTGCTGTGGCTGACGGTACGCAACCTAGGGGCAAAGGGATAATTGATCTGCCTATTAATATAAATAATACATGCCAGGGTCTAAAAGCTTTAGTGGTGCCATCGTTGGTACATAGTTTTATTTTCGGTAGTGATTCGCCTGACAGTTTTATTTAATTATAGATTTTAGTAAGAATACCTGGGTGTCTGAAAATGGTCCTGACTTTAATATTTTTTCTAAATTTTATTATCCGATTTCAGACAGATAGATGTTCTAATAAATTTCTTGCGGTAAAAATTTAGTGGCTGCCATAAACTTTAAGCTACACTTTTAAAAAGGACAAAACTACAAACAGCTGAGCGAGTCAGGCAAATGGACCAGCTGAATGAGCGGTTAGCTAATAAAGCTGGTTGCAGTGTTCCGAAAATGTTTACACGTACGGATAGAGATAGTCTCAAAGTTCTAGGTTTGCTGGCACTGTGGCTGGGGTTTGAGTGGCTAAAGCGATACCGCAACTCCACACGAGAAGTAGTATAACCGATACTACAGCGAGAACTCCATATATCCAAATTTTTTTTTATATTTGCATTGCATTTTTGCCTAATAGTGTCGCAAAATATGCGGGTCTCGTGATGTTTAGGGAGGACAGCACTGCCGTGGAAATGCACCGTCGTGACAACACTGTCGTAGAAACGAACCGACGCGATAGCACTGCCATAGAAACCACTGTCTGGCCCCACGTTGGGCGCCACGGGTTTAACCACTTTCTTCACAAACGTAAAGTACTAACATAAACCTAAAAGAGTAATAATGATAAGAAAACTGGTACGTTACGTAACGTGGCCGTGCTTGGATTCACGGTCGTGGCGTGAGAGTGGTCTACACAAGGGCGCACCGAAGTAGAAGTTTCGCAAGTATTCAAGCCACTGGTGCCAAGAGGATCCACACTAGGATGCCAATAAGTGTTCAGGACTTGAGCTCTGTTGGAACTGATTCTTTCCGCCCGGTCGTGGTCCCTTTATTTTGATCAGCTTGCGATAAGAGCTGTTCCGGTGGTTCTGCGTCGACCGTAGGGTGGCTTACGGGTGAGGGTGCCGCCCTCCAGAGCGGTAGGTTAGGTATGTCTCTCATTGCTTCCTGTGTGAACCGAGCTGACTCAACATTCGCAACCTAAGCGGTTTATCCAGAATTGATGTTCGATGGAAGAACTGTGTGAAAGCTTGGATTTTAGAATCGGCATAGACAGTAAACGATAAACACGTTATTTATTCAGTTTTAAATAATTTATTTTCAATTTAAATAAAATTAATATTTTTTTAAAAAGTGGTTCTTTATTACCAACAACATAAAGTGGCGCAGTCCTGGTGGATTTTTGAAAGGGATTTCACCGCGAAAATCCCGTCGGTTGCAATCGTCCGTTTAAAAAACGAACCAAAATTCGAAAAATCAAACCGGAAACATCGA
>MU183511.1:276338-297739 GCA_016904865.1 Pissodes strobi | reverse complement strand
TCATCTTTTATATATTCCTTTTATTAAAAAGGGGCGAACGCGAGTCACTCACACATACTTCTAATAATAAAAAGGAAATTAAAGGTAGAAAAAATCGCTTTAAACGACTTTTATAAAAGTTAGGTTTGATTTTTAAGCACGTACAAAGGAAATTCGATTTTGCGTCATGCCTTTGTTGTATTTTCTATTTTTTTTTTTGGGAACAGCGGAGGCAATATTTATCGGATATTTAATAGAGCTGTTCCTTAACACATTCAGCGCCAAGCCAATTTTATTGAATCGTCGCCCCAGACCACCCATACGACAGGCTCGGGAGACACCGGTATCCACTGTGTGCTTATAAAGGTGAGGCACATCATTTTTTTTAAATCTAGGTACCCTCTATGTTTCCAAAAAGGAAAATCAACAACACCCACTTTTTCTCCAAGACTTTCAAACTTTACCCTTGGCAAAGGATTGGTAAGTATATCAGCCTGTTGACTGAAGCTGTCCATAGGCAATGGCTTGGTCTCCCCGGTTTCATACTTTTCATGTATAAAGTGATATTGTACAAATGGCGTGAAATAAAAGGGTATTAATTAAATATAAAAGACAAAATACCTGAAGACATTGAAAGTTGATACACACATAAAGAAAAAGTTAGAGGGGAGTAGGCGTTATCGCTAGCTGGGATAAAACGGCTAAGATAGTCATAACAATGCAAAAATAGTTGTTGGAATATTAAATTTCAATTTGACTGTAGTATCCGGCGAAGCTTCACGAGATAGGGCTTGGTGTCAAAAAAAGCGACGACAGCTTTGCTTCTTGATACAAATCAGATAGTTCATATTAAAAACAAAAAGTGTGCTTATGATGCCTCGAATATCTTCAAAGATTACCACCATAAATCAACTTTATCAAGCATAGTAGTTCTTTTAAAACAGTTGTGCAAACTAGCGTTGGAAGTTCACATCAGTAAATTTTTGGCATTATGGAATAAATTAGCTGCATTGGGTGAGGAAATAAAAGACCGTTTTGCAGCTGGTTTATTCTCGGGTTTATTGTTAGCAAATTTGCCTGATTCGTACAGCTTTCTCATCACAACTTTGGAAAGTGGCCAACCAGAAGAATTTATTTTAGAGTATGTGAAAAATATGGAAATTGTGGCTAAAATATAGTGAAGTACTGTATTTATTTCCATGAAGTTTTCTTTGTTTTTAGATCCATACCATGATTCTGATGATTCCCGGGATAGAAATTATTCGCCAAGTAGTGATAGCAATAGCTATGGGAGTGCAGGTCATTCGTCAAACTTTGTTGATTCTGATAGTAGTCCTTTTAGAGACAGTGAAAATGAAGATCAACTTGATTTAAACAGTCCAGTTTCTAGACATTCTTTACAAGTAGATGATGACGGACCTCAATCGATTCACCAAAATATATAGATCCGGTTTCATAGCGTCCTACGCCTTCCAGTTCCCAGCCTCTAACGTTTTCTATCCTCCCAATCTCCTGGATGCAAATCTCTCTCCGACATTGCTCTTTGTATTCCACTCATCCATGTGGTTTTTGGTCTACCTCTGCGTCGTCTTTCGGTAAGTAACCATTGTTGTATTAGTTTTGGGAGCCGTTCATCTGTCATCCTCTCGACATGGCCATACCATGTTAACTGCCTTTGTTAAAGGTCGTCAACAATCGTATGTTCCACCTTCATAATTTCTCTTATTCGGACATCCGATATTCTTTCCGTTCTTGATTTCTCGGCCGAAGAAATCCATCTCCAAAGCCAAAAGACGTCTCTCTAGGGCTTTGGTCATTTGCCATGTTTCACATCCATACATTACTACACTTTTGAAGACGGAATTATAATGATGATGTTTCCTTTCAAAAGAGATTTGTTTTGACCATAGTATTGAGTTTAGACAGCCTATAACCTTTTTCCCCTTTATGTTTCTTTGTTCAATTTCAATCTTTGTATGTCCTGTTTTGTCAATTTGTATTCCAAGGTATGTATATTTATTGCATGACCCTATGGCATCGGTGTCATTTAAGTGCAATTCCTCTGACGCTGTTCCAAAACAGAAATATTTGGTTTTTTCGTTGTTTACATGTAGTCTCCAATCTTCATAATCCGTGAGAAGCCTGACTGTCATAAGTTCCAGATCTTCTTTGTCCTGTGCTATCACCACTTGGTTTGTCAGCGAAGTGAAGCGTATATAGAGTTTTTCGTCGTTTATTTGTACTCTCATTCCACTGCAGCTTCTTCTCTATGTTTTTAAAGCTTTATTTAAATATATTTTGAAAAGAGTGGGTGATAAATAGCAGCCTTGTCGTAGTCCTTTGACCCTTTAACCCAAACTGGAAAGCTCTCGGATATTATTTCCTATTTTTATCTGTGATGTAGCTTGCTCATAAAGTTTTTTTATTGCTACTATAACCGTGTTGTTTATGGACGACTTTTCTAGTACCTGCCATAGCTTTTGTACCGGAACAGTATCAGAGGCTTTTGTGAGATCAACGAACAGCAAGCGTTGACTGATAATAGGGGAAGACGCGCAAATGCCGTGCCTAGAAACGTGACACCTTCCTTTTCGATACCCTTACGTCTCACCCACTGATTGGTGGTGCGACCTCGCGGCATATGCCTGGAAATGCGAAAGGAATTCATACCATCCTTGATTCATTTATTAGATCCAGTCGCGTGGCGCTTTGAGATACTCGGGCAACGGCCAACGGATGTTCACAAGAAATAGTTTTCGCACGTATGGAGTTTTCGCATTGACCGATAAAATTATGATAAGACCAAGGATTTTAACGATATTTACTTATAAAGATGTTATATTTTACTGAATAATTTAATATATTATTATGCCATTAGAATGAACATTCCGTGTAAGTAAACTAAATATAATTCTAATAAGATAAATTGGCATGTACTTATATGAATTTGTTTTTTATTTAAATTTTTGCTGGCAGCCGGATTTTTGGTTGACTACAATACTTATTTCTCACTTACGCGTCGCTCGAAAGCAAAAATGTTTTATATGTTATAATTTGTTAAGATTGAAATTGAGAAGCATGGAGAGATAAAGTTGTGCCAAATAAATAAAACATGATAGCATTGTAAAACAACTTACATTTTTATTGGAATAAATATATATTAAGCAGAAGGTTAATACCTAAAATATAAAGTGAAACGTGAGACATCACGTGAAATGTGATAGTGTATATAAAATAATGCAAGAATACAAAACTAAACTAGTAAAATAATATTATGTATAAAGGATTTACCAAATTTTATAAATAAACATAGTCAACTAAGTTGATGATTGATTTACCTAAGCATAGCGTAAGTAACTGAGGGTTTCTTAGCATTATTTGGACTTGGAGGATAACTACTTTATGGTAAAGCATGTTTCAGTTTTGACTTTTTTATCCAGTTAAATCCCTAAAATTTATCAGTGTTCGCCTGGGACGTCTCGTCTGTGCGATTCGAGAATCGCGTAGAATAGTCTGCTCTTTCTGGAGGCCATTCCAAGGTTTCATCGTTTGGCAAATAATCGAGTACCTAGTGGTTGTCAACGTGTCGGAATTAGTGGTCAAGCAAATACCACAATGAGGAAGTTTCGTTAAAATTTTTATTGCTATTTTTTTTCATAGTTCGAAAAATGAGGCAGATACATCACCATGAAATATGCTTATGACGTAACCATGTATATGAATTGTTACGTCGCACCATGCTTAGTATATTATATCGTTGGCTGAGAATCAGTCAACGATTATATCTATATATACAAAACTAAAAACTGGCATAGCTCTCGTAATAATCATCTTTAGTGGAAATTAAAAAATACGTATCGATTTTTTTTCACTGTTCTATAATTTACAGTAAAACAAATAATCAGTTTAATTTTTCAGGAGACTTCTTGATTTTAAAAATAGTAAAATTTTAGCGCACACGCTGCTTGCAAATAATAATGAAAATAATTTAGAAAAAATAATTGGTTTGATAAAATTCTAATTTTTCTATGTGGTTTATTTTGAGCATCTTTGGTGTCACGTATATTGCAACTGAATTTTTCACACTCCCATTCCATTTGTTTGTAAAGCATTGTTTTTGTTACAATTTTTAATAATTTTTCGATATGTTCTGGACATAAATTAATAATATTTATATTGATTTCGTTTAGCAATAATTTATAAATGGATTTAAAAATATTATTATGTAATGTTGGAAATTATTTTTAGGTTTCCAAAATGACCGTTAGGGGACGTAATATAGCCATCTTAAATTTTAAAACAGGTTATACGTCAGTGAAAACCGCATCTCGATATCCCTTACCTAACCGAAAACATAAGTAAATAAATCAAAATTCAAAAAAAAAAATCGGATTTTGGGATAGTTTTTCAGTAGATCCGTTGCTATTAAATTGTAATTATCGTTATTTCACCACAATATATATTATTTTACTGCTAAAATACCAACATAATATTTAAAATCTCAATAATAATTAATATTCATTCAATATGAATATTGATTGCCTTTGTGTCCACAGAAAATTCGAACTATTAAAGAAAGCAAGTACCTATGCTTTAGAAAACTAAATCGCAAAAATTATAATGACGATAACTAAATGCCAATCATATTAAGATTGCAGATTTTTACAGTGTATGAGATATTTTTGGCGCTTTATTTTCAAAAAAAAAAAATAATTTTCTACCTGTGAAAGTGTTTCAATGCAATGATAATTAGGGATGGCAACGATGAATCGATGTTTTTAAAATTTTATCGCGATTTTGAATAAAAAATGTAATAAACTGGTTATTTTTAAGGAAAAAAGGTATTACTTGTTTGATCTCGATAAACCGCTTGGTCTTCAAGAAATTCGAACTTTGATCATTGAATGCACGCGGACTTTATGATATCTGCTAACGGTATTCGTTTACTAACTCAAGTAGGCTTGACCATTGACAAAAAATATTATTTAACAAATATTTTAATTAAAAAATGTAACAAATATTAGTCTTTTTTCTGCGAACAAAAAGAATCAGGAAATGTGTAAGAATTGATTGATTGATTTTCGATACCTGTTAATCAGTCAAAATACGCGGAAAATCTTAATTTTACAGTGATGGCTGTTACACCCTCTAGCGGGCTACTTTTTGAGATATAAGCCGGTATGCGATATTTTGTTGGTCTTATTTGTAAAAAATAAATTTTCTACTCATAGAAGTGTTTGATATGCATTGTTTCGTGCTTATTTTCAATGCAACGATAATGTACCTAACTGTTGCCGCTAGCCTACTTGGTTTCTTTAAAAAATTTCAAATTTTGTGTGGACAGAACGGCAAAATTCACTCATATTTACTGAATGTTAATTATTATTGAGATTTTAAATATTATGTTGGTATTTTAGCAGTAAATTATTATATATTGTGCTAAAATGAGGATAATAACAAATAGCAACGGTTCTTCCTTTCGAAAAAATGTCCCAAAATCCGATTTTATTTCGTGTTCTGATTTCTTTTACTTATATTTTAGGTTAGATGAGATATATCGAAATGCGGTTTTCACTACCGTATTAGGATCTCATTTGGCTCTCTTTTGTTTTAAAATAGTGGTATCGTTGCATTTATTTATTTTTTTAAAATCTGACTTATTTGCGGTTATGTCAGAAAACGCCCTCTAGCGGCTAGGTGATAAGTCGCAATCACCCCACGCATGGCACGATTGATAGCTTAAAAAAAGCCATTTTCAACGACTATAAGTTTTTAAGTTCCGTCCAGCCATTTTCAAGTTATTGACATTTATTTCCGAAAATATTCGAACACGTTCCATCACTTTCCTTTACAGGCTAGAGCAAAACGTGTTTTACAAAAAGTAATTTAATTTATCCCTGTTTTAAAATGGCAATGCATTCTACTATCTTTAATTTAAGAAAATTTTGCAAAAAAAACGGGTTTTAAAATTTAAGATGGCTATTATGCCCCTTGGCGGCCATTTTGGAGACTTAAAAATAATTTCCAACATTTTCCCTTGGCAGCTTTACTCATAAATTTTTTACCGCAAGTCTTTACGACAATTACTTTTCCAGATATAGCCGAGTGCCATTCTTAGTTGGCCACCCGGTACATATAAAATAAAATTGGGACAAATTATAACACAGTAAATACTGGATTAGTTACCAATTTTCCGAAACATACTATATGGTAAGTTACACTTCATAGCTGTTGCTGTACGCAACCACTCAAGGTATTTGCTTTCAAATTGTTTCATTTAGGTTAGAATCCTACTGCTGCCTTTTGGCTTATTACTTGTAATATGATATTCCATGTTATGATGATGCATTAAATACTTTAAAGCAAATACCTCGATATACGTTTAAAAACGGTGTGATAATAGACTCTCTTTGCCAAAAGTCAAACACGCGTAGGCGCGAAAAAGTTGTGGGGTTTTAAAAGCACAGAATTCATCATAAATGGCGCCCCTTATCAATTGAAGGAAAATTGTTAACGGATTTGAATTCTTAATTCAAAAAGCCCCTAGTCATCAAAGTGCTAACTAACTTTACGCGCTTCACAGTGCGAACTTGTATACACTAGTGCATAAAGTAAAATACGAAATATAAAATATTACTTTTTAAGCACCAGTGCCTAAATATATATTTTTTTACGCACTACTGCGAGAGATAAATTGTTTTATTTTGATGTAGTTTATTTCTAGGAAGTAGAGAAAGTATTGTATGTAACTCATACGTAATTGTTTTTTACTCATGTGATTGGCACACTCCCTTGCGGCTCTTGCAAAAGGGTAACTTTACGCACTTGTTGCATAAATAACTATTTCGTACAACTGTCTAAAAAGGTGACTTTTTTATACGCTTGTAGATGCGCAAACGTCTCACGTGAAAAAAATACAATTTTTTGACTCCTAGAAATATTATTTAAGTTTCATAATGCTACGTCCCATTAAAAAAATAGTATATTGTGCAACTCGTAGGAAAAGCAAAACATTCCTGGACGATTGTGGTAATTGCTGGACGAGGGGCAGCCGAGGCCAGCAACACAGGAGTCCAGGAATGTGCTTTTCCTACAAGTTGCACATACTATTTTTTATCCGATCGGAATTAATTATAATACGTATTTATAAAAATAGAGTCAAATATTACTCTAAATAAAAACGGTGTTTTAAATTTAAACTCAACATAATAAACTTAAAAAAAACTTACAATATTGTTCTTGTTTTTTCTTGTATTATTGCATCCACGATAAACACAAACATTAATTTTGAACGTCAACATAATGTTCGAGTACTAACTACAACCAAAACAAGGCTAGGTCTATGACAAATCACAAGAAATGTTAGTGCAAGATTTTAAGACGCTACGAGAACTCCTCAGACAACACGTTCGTGTGCTCCGCAAAATGCCAATACTGTAATCGATCTTAAGCCAGATCTCGCGCACGCATTCTAGTAGCGCCATCTATACGCAGTCATCTTTTAGTGTCACGATTTTGCCCATAATTTAGCGCGTCTTCCCCTATTCTCAGCCAACGCAGCAAGTGATCGTCTCTGTTTGTTGCTACTTTTTTCTCATTTAGCTGAGTCAAACTAAAGATGTAGTCTACACAAGATTGGCCTGCACGGAATCGCGCTTGTTCTTCTATTTCACTTGGTGTATATTCTCCCTCTACATTGTGTATTTATATACTCCTTGAGAAGTCTGACTGTCATAAAGATGTGGTCTACACAAAATCGGCCTGCACGGAATCGCGCTTGTTCTTCTATTTCACTTGGTGTATATTCTCCCTCTACATTGAGTATTTATATAATAAAATGAGCTGATCGTTGCACGTTTAAGATCCATAATCGATTGCATTGAACGTTTGCATTGTTTATAATTTTTCTTGAATGCCTTCATAATATTTTTCAAGTTCAAGTTCAAACTTAGGACAGGGTGATATTTATTTAGTATCTTATTCATTTTAGTAGTTCACAATATCGTAAATTTGTGTGTAGGTATACTAGGATTTAATAACTCCCCGAACATGTATTCAAAAGGCGCCGAAATGGTTCATTTGGCTATCAAACAGGCGAGGCAACAGATATACCATCAACTTTATAGTATGTAGTATTATTTTACAGCCCTAATAGTTTTCTAGTGGTTTTATTTTTACCATTACTTTACAAGACAAAACGAGTCTAAATAATGAAAATTCTTATCTAGAAAATATGGATATTATTTTTATTGATAATCATAACAAGGAAATGCAGTGTTGAACAATGAAACATAATATAATATAACAGATCCCTAATTTTAAAAGGATTCTAGCGGCATTTGGATAAGGCCGATAACGTTTTGGACAAGGCCGACGAAGAAGTAAAATATCGAATAGTCTTAGTAATATTCAAATTACTAAGGGCCGGTTTCTTCAAGCACGGATAACTTTATTCTTCAAATATTTACTGTGACAACGATTGTTAATTCAATTGTAGCCATAGTGATTATTCTACGAATAAAGTTATTCGGACTTGAAGAAACTGGCCCTTAGGGTGAATATTATGATTAATATCCAGACAATATATGTCTCTTACAAAATATAGTAATCAACATAAATAACAGTGCAGTGGAAGATAATATTTTAAGTTCTTGTTTTACTTTAGAACCCAAAAAGAGAAGAATACGATCAAATACTAGTTAACTTAGTAAGTAAACAATATGAACAACCAGAACATCATGATTCCTTTAAATAAAATAGTTTTGCCTTGGCCCAATTGAAATATGATTATGTGAAGTCGTATGATGGCTCTAAATTTAAACCTGAGATGCCCAATAATAACCGTTACAAAAAAAGGTAATGTAAAAGCAGATTTGATTCGCAAGACTGGGTCAAAGTTAAAAACTTTAGCAAACCCCTTATAACTACCAAGGGGACACAAATGATCGCAAAAAAGTTCATTGATGCAAATATAAACGTTATAAAAAAGTTTTTATAGAATATCGACAAGAAGAGTTTCGAAAGTTTTGGGAACTTGCGGGCTATATTGCTCAGAACGCACATATTACTGCTTTTGTAAAAGAACCTCCAATTAAGGGAAGGTAGGAAACAAAAGGTGAATCAAATAAACAGTTCAGCAGGCAATACTTCATTAAATGAGTAAATGTTTGTAGTTCCTTGCTTGCAGAAACATTTAACTAAACATATAAATATTGCTTGTTCAAGTTCAATACTTGATAAAAGAGAAAATCATGACAGCCACAAAAAGCTCGATAACTCAGCTTATGAGTCTGTTATTAATCAAATTAAAAGATTACCAAGATACAAGTCCCACTATTGTAGGAAATTTACAGTAGGAGAATAGCAGTATTTGTCATGAGATTTAAATTTAAAAAATAACAAAAAGTCAGCAAATTTCACTTTTACAGCCTCTTTCTCAAAACACAAAAGAAATTATATAATAAGTTGAGCTTCTACTTGAGGCACCCCAGAAAAGATACATGGTGCTCATGCTTAGACGCATTTTGGAGGGTCGTTCAAGTTTGTCCCCCGTATTGAACAAATTTTAATAATAAATAAACCATAATTTTACACACATTTAGGACAGTTTTGCACAACGTAAATAAAATTTTGCACATCTACACAAGGAAAACTAGAGCTGTTTTTTAACCGAGGGGCAAATTTGACCGATCGTGTATTTAGAGAGCCTCCGCATTACAGACCCCAGCTAAATAATGCCGCCTGATTGGCTAGATAGCACGTGTGTTTCAGCCCCGCCCGGTAAAGTTGTTTACGTTTTTTCACTTCACGCATTTGTATTCATGTAATGCCTTCCGCTCGCTGCGGGGCGCAACCAACAAAAACTAACCCAAACTCACCCAAGGCATACCAAAAAAACTAACTAATTAAAAAAAAGTAAACAAAATAAAACCTGCACTGGCCGTGCGTCGAACCCATTGCTCCGCATTCTAGAACACACGGGCCTTTCCATCTGAGCCAGGCCTTTATATTCCTGCTTTCCTGGTAAAGCCTCATACAAATGCGCGAAGTGAAAAAACGTAAAGAACATTAACGGGCGTGGTTGGAGTTAGCCATTCAGGCGACGCGGCGTTATTTAACTGAGGTTTTGTAACACGGAGGATTCTTAAATACGCTGACCGTTCCCTTCCATCTGTAACAGATTATTAGATTCTGCTTAAATTGCACAATTATGAACACCTATTTTCAAATTTTGCACACACTTCTGTGGAAAGTTGTGGGGGAACCAAAAAATTGCTTTCCCCCCTTTCCCCGTGTCACAAAATTTCCATTGTTTAAGCCGCTATGTTCAGCTAATTTTGCACATTTTTGCACACATATTCTCAAATTTTGCACATTTTTCGGAGAAAATTATGATGTATTAAGATTTTGCATTCCCCCACCCCCGTCCCCCCTATTTGTCAAAAAATTGATAATTTATGCTACTATGTTGAGGTAATCTTGCAGAAGTTTGCACATATTATATTCTCAATATTTGCACACTCTTCTGGGGAAAGTTATGAGGTGTTAAATATTCCCCCTGTTTGTCACAGAAGTGGATAATTTTTATGGCACTGTGTTCATCTAATTTTGCACAATTTTGAACACATATCCACAAATTTTGTACTCTTCTGGGGAAATTTATGAGTTCTAACAATTTTGCATTTCACCCTTTGTAAAGAAACAATTATTTTTTTATGCTACGATGTTGAAGTAATTTTGCACAATTTTGTAGACTATTTTAAAATTGTGCACACTCTTCTGTAAGTTTACCTTACAAATGTTTGCTTTTGTCTCCACCTCTATTTGGGCTCCAAGGTGCAAACAGCACAAGTGCCGGTTTAGTGACCCCAACGAAGCAAACATGTAAGGTAAAGATATTAGGTGTTACAAATTTCCAATTCAGTTTGGATTTAAGACACTCATCCCTATTCCCGGGTTTGGTATGTTGTAAATTACTGTTATTTGCCGATACTTGTTCCGAGTAGTTACTTTTATTATCAGTACCTGCTACTTAATACCCGTTAACTGTTATTGTTACTTTTCTTCCCAAGTAGTCAAATGCAATGCATTTTTTAACACCTCATAACTTTCCTCAGAAGAGTGTGAACATTTTGAGAGTATGGGTGCCAAATTGTACAAAATTATCTGAACATGGAAGTATAATTTTATTTTTTTTATTTTTTGACAACCGGGGGGGAAAATGCAAATTGTTACCATCTCATAACTTTCCTCAAAAAAGTGTGCAAATTCTGAAAATACGTGTGCAAAATTACCTCAACATGGTAGTAAAAAAATGTTAATTTTTTGAGAAACGGGGGGGGGGGGAGGGGCTGTGTGCAGAATTGTTCAAAATTACCTGAACATAGTGGCATAAAACTTATTAAATTTTTTGACAAACGGAGCGGAAAATGCAAATTTTTGGTACCTCACGCCTTTCCAAAGAAGAGTGTGCAAAATTTAAAAAAAGGCTGTGCCACATTGTGCAAAACTAGCCGAATCTAATGGCATCCAATTTTTTATAACAGAGACGTGGGGAACGGTCAAGTTTGCCCCCCGTTTAAAGACAGTGCAAAATTTTATTTACGGTGTGCAAAATTATGGTTTATTTATTTTTGAAATTTGTTTAATCCGGGGGGACTAACTTGGCCGACCCCATTTTGAAGGTACACCTTTTCCTAAAACGATTTTACTACAATAATAATTCCTTGTAAGTGGCCATTAATTTTTACCCCAATGACGCGTCAATGTACCATCTCATTCCCGGCGATGCATTACATTTTTATAAAAGACTTAAGGCACATAGCAAACTAGGAGATGATTTATTACTATACTGTGTACTCTACTTTCTTTATATAACGGCCATCCTTAGAGTAGTGTCTTTCATATTTTTTGAAGTGAAACTTCTTTAGGCTCCTTGTACCAGGAGAGTAAGCTGGTGAACGCGTTACGAAAATTTATAAAATGTGTGATACGACATGGCACACGAAAAGCATCCACTTCACACATTATTTTATGTGTGAAGTGAATGTTTTTCAATGTGCGATATGGAGAGGTAAACGTTACAATATATGTGATATGATGGATGAGGCGAACCAAAGTAGAATGGCCCGTACACAATTTAAATCAGGTCTAGGATAACTATTTTTAACTTCATCTCTTCCACGTCATCCGCGCTGAACTCGCCTGCCTATCTTTCTCTGACAAGAACTGAACGTTGAACGAGCCGAGGTTTAATGTGCAGTATGTTCTACTATTCGTGTCAGCGAATTTGCATAAAATCAGAACGTATAGTATGTTCTACTATTCGTGTCAGCGAATTTGCATAAAATCAGAACGTATAGTATGTTCTACGATTCGTGTCAGCGAATTTGCATACAATACTTTATTTTACAGAAAATATGTGGTACAACATGGGGAAAAAGAGTTATGAGTCGTATGCTTAATACATAACCGTGCAGGCTGTTAGGCTATTCTCTGTTCCTGCTTGGTGCGGTTGAACTTTCACCTTAGGTGTGTGGTTCGTAAGGAAACTCAATTTTTTATTATTGATTTCGCAGAAAATTTTATTCTCGATAAGAAATCGGAAAAAAATACGAAAATATACCAATGAAAAATTTTAAATAAATTATAAATTAAAATCGACAATTAAAATAATGGCAGAATAATTGGCATCATTGAAATGCTTTCCTCAAAATTAAACTAACTCCAATAACAAAATGGAAAGTAAAAATTATATCTAAATTTTAGTATAAATTTTATATACCTAGATCAAACTATCATTTTCGCCTTTGTCGACTCTTAAATTTTCATTTAATACATGCTGAAAGGCTTCCAGAAATCAATTTTCTGCGAAACTAATATTAAAAAAGACTCATGCGAACTTCTTGGTTATCCTGAATCAAAAAAATTACGCAGTAAATGTTTCTTAATGTAGGCTAATGCGTGGCACTAACTATTTATGGTCAAATTTTGAGGTAGCCAGGTACTCTTTTAAAAATTCAATTTAAGTTTCGGTAAAATTTTGCTTGCTTTAATTATTTTTACCTACTTCATTTACAGCCAACCAAAACCGCTCTAATTAAGTTCACTTTGCAGCAAAAATATTTTTATTTAGGTTCGAAGGAAAAGATTTGTATCCGTACTTTGTTTAATTATTGTACTGCTCAAACTCCAGACCGTCACCTTGACCGGTTTGCCTGTTCAAAAAAATATTGCTACAAAAAATTCTACTAAAAGATTCTATTATGTCTATTTATAGAAACCAAGAACAAACTGAATATATATTAATTTTAGTGAGATTATTAAAAATTTAAATTATATAGGTTAAAGTTTTTTACTATAAACGATATCAATTTAATAATATTATATTTAGCAAGTAGAAAAATAAGGGTTGTTTTTTACGAGCAAACGTTTTATATGCGAGCCGCAGCAAGTAATATAAAACCAGCTTTTATTACTTCACTCATCATTTGTGGTTTCTGATATCAATTTTGCGTGATATGTTCTATACTGTTTATTGGATAAAACATTTTATTAAAAGGTATTTTTTAAACAAATAAACATGATATTTCATTAATTTAGCTACCTTTTAACAGTATTTAGATAATATTTAAAATTTCTTTAAGAAGCATATATGACAAATCTTATTATACCTCTAGGCTGACAGGAAGTTGAAGGCAAATTAATGCTTAGATTATTTGTTTAATGACTTTATACAGTTTTTATGCATGATAAGCTATTCTGATTACTACATCAAAAAATATTTTCTCAGTTTTGCGGTGGTGTATATTATCTCCCACACTGTTTCTGCTCTATATCAACAATCTCATAGACAGGACAAACAATTCTAAAAACAACATTGCAGACAACAGCACCCTTATATCCTCATTCATGTCAAAGACTCTAATGACCGCTGCTTGTTCCCAACGCGAGCGAGTAAATCAGATTGCTGCCATCAATGAGGATATGAACGCCATAGTGGAGTGGGGTGAGGAAAATAATGTCCAGTTTAACGCACGAAAGACTCAAGCAGCTGTCTTCTCAAAAAAAGCAAACACCGCAGGACCTGATTTATCAATGACAGGACAAACACTCACTCTGGCCTCGTCCATAAGCTTGCTGAGCATCAACGTAGAAAACAACATGTCTTGGCGTAATCACGTCACCAAAATCGCCAAGGTAGCAGCATAAAAGCCAGCAGCACCATATAGAGCAAAAAAGTTGTATACACCTCATCAGTTTTAATGCTCTATACTGTTCTCATGTGTGAAGCTCGACACCCAAACACTTGCTCAAGATATTGGACTCTATACAGATGAGAGCAGCCCGTCTTGTGGATGACCCAGAGTTGACTATATGCCTTGATAGCCTTGAACATCGAAGAAAAGAGGCGGACCTATCTCCTTACTATCGATACTGCTACGGAAGGTATTCGAGCGAGCTGGCACTAATAATTCCACCCAGAGTTGTGCCCAATAGAGGCACCCGTCAGACAAAAGCTGCTCATCAACATACGATTCAGATGCGAACACCTAAGACGTTCCGGTTGTCGGACTACTTTGTCTGAAGGACTGCCTCGCTCTGGAATGGACATGCGAGTAACGTCTTTCCGGAAAACTACAACCTACAGCGCTTCAAATCCAACGTCCACCATTTTCTCCGCACACGTACCGCTCGTTGAGTGGCATAGGATTTTCCTTTCGTATGTGTGCCGAGCTTTGAAGAAAAATAGTATGTACCATCTTCTAGTTCAATTGTTTGTAATTAACATGGCAAATTTTTTGAAAACGAGCAGCTCCAAATGGGCAAGTGCTGTTTGCTTGGTGGTCTATAGAAGCAGAGAAACTCTATATTTATATATTTGAGATGCTACTTGCTCGTAAATCCATTTAGTAAATCTTTAGTAAATCTCTTTTGGACGGTTTTGTAAAAATAGAATAACTTTGTTATATACCAGTTCTTTAATTCATAGATTATTAAAAATCAACCATCTTCTCAAAAACAAACTTAAGCTCGGTTTATTTTAAAAACAGTAAGCATAAATTCAGTTTTTCCTGTTACCAAGTCCTACTTTGGAAAAATGTAAATTTTCTATGCAAAAAAAATACAAATAGTAAAAATTGGGCACTCGGATTTTCTCAACATAATCTTGTCGTCATGATCCGAATTTTATCACTAATTTCACTGCTCTGCATTTTCGAAGTTTTTGTCGCTCGCTGATATTTTTTAGGCTCTGTTGTGTCTATTTTAATGTGCTGACTTCAAATATGACTTTGGTTATTATCCATCACTCATACTTTTAGAGAAGAAGAGAAGAATACAAAATACTAGAAATTAAACCACAAAAAATATGGTGAATTTTACAAAAAATTTTATACAAAATACACTTTTTTAGACTTAAAAGATATAACCAAAGAAATTATTTTGTTGTCTTTTCGGTTTGTATTTGCTGGGATCGGCTTGATATTTCACGGTACAACAATAGAACGCCAACATGTTTGGGGACAATTTTTCCTTTACGTTTTGCCGCATTTTTATCGGAAAATTTGTGTTTCAAATAAGAAGAAGCATTTCCTTCTCGATTAAGAGCTTTGACCAAAAAAAAATTATAAGCCACAGTTTTATGTACAGAGAAGGTTAATATAATTTCTGCTACATGACTAAAGTTTCATTATTTATTCACTTTACAATCCTTTAAATAGTGCAACAACATGTTATGACCGACGATGTTTCCCTTTTACTGGTCGATTTGTATTGTCGATGCTCTGGCTACCTTACTTCTCGCCACCTTACTTTCGGTGTTCCGAGTTGCTCGAAAGATGAATCCGTTTGGAGTGCTCACTTGACATATGTGGTATATAATCATTTTTTGGGGAAATTGTCACTCGTCTCATTTGGACACTCAAGGTGAGCACGCAGTTTTAAATGCCGTCTGATTGTATCGTTGAATTATTTAGCAAATGGCCTAGTATGTATATTTTCTGAAATTCTCGGCCATATCGTCTATAAGCGACGTGTGAGTCAATGGTGCGGTGACCCTTTTTTAAAGGTATGTTGGACACATTGGTTATAATTTGACTAGGGTCCTTCTGTGGAATATAATTTCCCTCCCTTTGGGGGGCGAACGTTCGCCAGCAGCCTTTCTATGTCGACCTAGCGAGCTTTCGGTACCGTTTAGCCGTACCGAAGCCTTTTGTCAGGGTAATAGACTACATGGTGAAGACATAGCTTTGCAAGAAATGCCAGTGTCTCAAAATCTACTAGATACAAGTAGGATCGTTCGCCAGCAGCCTTTCTATGCCGACCTAGCGAGCTTTCGGTACCGTTTAGCCGTACCGAAGCCTTTTGTCAGGGTAATGGACTACATGGTGAAGACATAGCTGGCGTTTCTTGCCAGTGTCTCAAAATCTACTAGATACAAGTAGGATCTATTTTTTTATATTAATAACCTCTTATTTTCACTATTATCGTTATATTTCATTTCAATTAATGAATTTGCTGTTAAACGACTGTAGATCATTTGCTTTCTTTATCGCAGTATTTAATTTTGATTAATAAATTTACTGTTAAACGACTGTAGGTCGTTTCCTTTCTTTATCGTATACATTTTCGTTATATTTCCTTTCGATTAATGAATTTACTGTTACCTGCCACTAGGTGATTTCTTATCTTATATCATGCCTTACTGATTTACTAAAATTATCGTTGTATGGCTTTAAATTATTTATGTGTCGATTATTTAATATTGACTTTCCTCATTACCGATATAGTATTACTTAAATTAGTAAATATCTTGATAATGCTTTCGGGATTAGCTACTTTAGTAATAAAATTTTACTGCAGTTGGCTGTAAGCCCCATGACAGTTTTTAGTTTTTCGCCTTAACACTGACATCGAACTGAGCTCAAATCGTGTTCCACGTACGTGCTTACTGGCTAGGCATGATATACTTGCTTTATAGAGTAATTTATTGATTTAATAGACCTCTATTAACTGCCTTTTGATATATTGATAAGGACGTTTTAGTGGATGATTTGCAAGTTGAATATGTAGTCTTTACGTACGTATATTTCAATAATAAGATATTTCGCTGCCATGGGATAAATTTATATTACTTCGTTAATAATTATTGCTTCTTTTTAGTACTTTATTACTAACGGCGCTTAGTCAGGATCTCTAGAATTCGAGGTTTAATTAAAACTATTTCCAGGCAGGGATTAGGCAATCTTAAGAATATTTCTTTTACTAACTGACAACACATATAATTTTAATACACATTTAAATAAAATTAAAACCGATGAGTGAAACTGGCATATGAGCAATTGACAAATCGTGTTACATAATTAGCGCCCATCGCTTAAGGCAGCTTACAATTTACAGCATCATCCACAAGAAGGACTGGTTGCTAACTTCCATTAACAATAAAACTACCTTTATACTTGCCCGTTTTCCATTGAACAAATATTTGTGGGTGAATTTTGCGCGCGATAGAAGTGAAACTTCTTCCTTAACAGCTAGAGATACAGTTAAATTAGTTATTAGAATTATTAGTATGCCGTCACCCCTTCCGTTCGTTCCCACTGACACATACGTAGATTCTATATAGACAATGCTAGGCATCCATTTCCTCTCTCCCGCGGCCGTCTCTCAATCACGCGTGTGTGTATTATCCCTCCTGATGCCGCTGACGTACTTTTCGAATTCCTCTTACGCGATTGGGCTTTTCGTAATGCTCGAAAATTGTCGCCTCCTCAGCAAAAAAGTTTCACTTCAAAACTGCTGTCAGCTTAGACTTCCTTTTTCGATACGTCACCATTTCTTGTAGGAGACTCCACTGCTGTAGATCAAATCTGTTTTGGGAAGATCCAAACTGCGAATGTGATTGTTGTTTTCTCGAGTTATAAAATGTTGTTAAATGAGTTTATTTTATGTTTTGTGAAGGCTTAGAGGCAAGCGTGGTTGAAGCATCATGACTGACGGGTTTAATGTTTGCTTTTACCAGAAAACATCCGCGATTTTTGTTAAGCAAAAATATTTCCGCCAAATCACTGCTGTTTCAAGTTTTACATCCTTGTAGGTACCATTTAACTAACCAGTTAGGGTTCCAGAGCAAGTATGGCAACACATTTTGGGAGCCCAAGCTTTGTCTTGATCTTCCACTTTGCAACCAAAATTATCTCTCAGCTTTTCTTTCAAGTGGGCTTAAAGTCTTTGGTGAGGCTTTCAGGATCTTCCCGTAAAAATAGATTCAATATAAGCTACTTTTGAATCAGAACTAAAACTATTTACCATAGTATTTGATTGTCATAATTAAAATTTTATTATATAACATAACGTGTTTCACCAGATCTTTATTTTTTCAGCATGTACATGTATTCATTAATATTCGACATAAAACCATTCTATATGCACGCGAAATATTTTATTGTCGACATAAAACAAATGCAATAATAATTTTTGAACGGGGCTGCATAAAAATGGATGAGATTAATTACTCGATTCATACATTTGGTTGAAAATGCATTTTCAGTGACAATAATCAAGGGATATTAAAAATGCAAAACATTAATATTTAAAAAGTGTCTGGCGTAAATTAGTAAAATTTAATTCGATTATCAGATTTAAACAATTTTAATAAATTTGAGTTTTTAGTAATGGCATTTGTTATAATAGTAGATCAAGCTAGTATTTCCATGTTGTAAGCTAGAATATTATATTACGTTACTCACTGACCCAACTGCTAGCAGTATATTATGAAATTTGATTCTTTTTATATGTACGTATTTCCCCATTTTTTCCTGAATACGTTAGATGTTTGGTCAGTAAGTTGATCATTAATTGCTTCACTTCGGTCAGGATAGTTCATACCATGAAATTTTAAACTTCTGCCCTTATAAATTGTCTTGTTAATTCAAATGATGACAAACTGCCTCTAATGTATTAAAACATGTGTGTACAAAACATTCATAATTATTGTAAAAAGCGATATAGTAACATTTAATAACGGTTTGATTAAATTAAATAAAATGACGTTGATTTTAAAAATTAAAAATCTGAAAATTTTCATGCTCAATACTTTTGCTTTCTGAAGAAGATAGATCTTCGTCGGACTCATTCGACACAGTTTTCACCATTGACTCTATGTTTACCAAGGCCAATTTATTATCTACCCCCAGAAATAATTTTCTCTGTGTGGTTTATGTGATTTTGCCAGTCCTGTTGCGGTACATTTTCTACTACGTTATTCCATACATTTAACATTTGAAAGTTCAGCAGGTGGCCCTGCTGTTTTAACAATAGCTTCGACTATATGTCTTTTAGTCTCTGATTACACCATTTCGATGGCACAATGACTATGTTCCGCAGCATACTTATCGACATGATAATTTTTCCTGCCACTGTTTGCTTTTCCATCAAATTCCAAACAGCATATTTTAAAAGATTATTTGAAAAATGAATATTCTTCATTCCAAGCCATTCTAAAAGTCAGTTTTTGCTTTAGCTTTTTTCGGAATTTCTTCATCAATACGACTATGATAATAATAAAGCGAATTCGATTCGAATAAGCTATATATGACCAATGACGAGGCATTTGCCAGAAGGCAGAATGAGATTTGATTTCTATTTCGAAAAGTGAAGAGGCACGTGGTTTCTTCCTGATATTTTATTTGTAATCGTATTGGCTTTTATCTGAAACTCCTATAAATTGTGACAACAGAAATTTGAAATTTGTTCTCTTTTTTCGTTTTCGATTTTACACTGAATTTCGATTTCGGTTTTCGGCCGAAAAGGAACTTTATTCCGAATTTCGTTTTCGGTTTCGGCCGAAAAGAAAAAACGGTTTTCGGTCGATCTCTAGTGGACGTTGGACTTGAAGCGCTGTAGGTTATCCTGATAATCACATTCAATTCAAGTATACAATTTGCTTATTACATTTAAAAATTAAGGATGCATTTGTCACATGCAACTATCACAATTTTTGCTAAACACCCATATCTCATCTAGAAAAACCGGTTTATAGATGTTGTCTTTATCAGCAACTTGATATTTATTTAAAAATAAAATTCTATTCAATCTTTTTGGAGCTAAAGCTCATTTTCTTAATTTCTAAATATAAAGAAAATCTAATATCTTAATTTCTGGTGATTCTTCAATAAATTGCCGGTAAATAGTTTCTAAAGTGATATGTTCCTCTTAGTTATGCATTTTGTAAATTACTTTCCTTAAACAATGCAGGGTATATTTCGTAATTCGAGCTTTGCTCCGGAAAACGTTCCCAGACATATTCCTTCTAAATTCGAAATCCGTTCCTCTGTTAGGATCTTCTGGGTTGTATAATGCGCTTTGTGGAACCTTTAGGGCTTCGGACGCTTTTTGAGTCACCTTAAATCGAGATCCTAAATTATTTTAAATATAACTTACTACATTAAGAGTAAGGTTTACTGATTCATCGGGATATTGCATTTTGATAGTATATTTTTGCGTTATTTAATGGCATTAACAGACATCAAACTTTTGACGTAGAATCTAAATAGCAATCGACGTCTTTTTATTGTTGATAATTTTTAGTTTCATCTGATTAATGATTGATAAATAAGAATGCAGTTATTCCAAATTGGTGTTAAACATACTATAAAATCTGAGCTACTGTAAAATAAAACATCTAATGCAACTTAGCAAACCAGTAGCATCTAATGGAGTGCTACTCGATATCATGTGACAAGTAATAAATGAGATTAGCAACGAAAAATTAAACTGTGTGGCGCATCAGTATCTAATTTTGCCTACAGTCACTCCTCTTGTTATTCAGATTCGATGTGATGGGAATTCTGATATCGATTCTGTCAGTTACGGTTCTTCATAATTAGTTCATAAGTAGTTCTAAAGTTATGTAAACCTTTTTTGTGTTGAAAATATTAAATTAAGCTTTAAAAGTTCGAAGCTTTCAGTTCTGTGCAATAACTGTTAGTACCTACTTAAAACTCTTAGAAATAAAATCGTTAAAAGTAACTTCCACTCATCAAATAGCACTGACACAACATGTTTGTGTTATGACGGCTGAAATGCTTAATATTTTCTGAAACACAGAGGTATACTGAAATTCAGGCCTTAAATTTTTTGTTCTTAATGCCAACATTGCCAAATAATAATACTTCGTATTTAGTTGCATTACATTGTTTGGTTTTAATACCTCCTGCTCTCCCAAGTATACCCCTAATATATATGTGTTTGGTCATTTTAATACCATCAATAAAAAAAACTTTAATTTCATCACAGCCGATTTCGACATTGTTCTTTTTAACCCTTCAACCCCTTAATTCGCCCCTGGCAAATAATTATATATTTTTTGTACTATAAATTAAATTACCTTTATTTTAGTATCCAGCTTTCCATAGGGAAGT
>MU183511.1:180807-246338 GCA_016904865.1 Pissodes strobi | reverse complement strand
TTCAACACATTTTAGTATTAAAGACCGCTTAAACCGAGTAAACGACAACTTGCTCCAGGTAGTACCTCAATGGCAAACGCTTACTGGTAACAAGTTCAAACCCTCCAGTCTTGGTCCAGTTCGTAGTACCTCAACGGCAAATGCTTAGTGCCATCCAGAGCCAAAATTCTACCTTTTCGGGAAAGGCCTTGGGTGATCTACTACTTAAAATACGTTAGTGAGAAGTAACTAAGTCAGTTAATAATTAAAGTCCAATCAAATTGACCATACTTATAAAAAGTGTGTAACGTTGTAATTGTATCCGACTATTATATCGCGATTTTCTCTGTGTATCCGTTAAATTGTGGTATCGATTATCACAACATTACTATTACGAGTGGATTTCAGTACTCCGACTCGTTTGACAGCAAGCGCCTTTCTCAGATGTGCATGAAAAATGTGATATAACGAAGGAGTGGTAATTGAAGGTCTGCTCGCTTGAGCGTACCGTCGAGAAGGGCCGGCCGTGTTGCTGATAAACCTTACTTCTGGCTGATGATGGCCAGATAGTTTCTTTTAAACTTAGAAAGCGTAGTAACGCATAACTTTTGTAAAATACTGACTATGCTGTTGTGACTCAAGTGCTTCTAAGTAACAGGGCCATAAAAAATACCATTTTTCACCAGGGTCTTTCCGAGGAACCACTGCTCATTTGCTTGGGGCCTTCCTTTTTTAGTACGAGCACAGCCGTCTTCTCCAACTTGGACTAGATAGAGAGTTTAGTGTAGCCTGGTTTTCCCGACTGGTAGCTTTGCCTAGGTCTTCCAATCACCAAGGACAAAACAGTCAGTTTTAATAAACTAGATTTTTGTATTCCTGATGTTTATTTTGGAAACTGTATTTAGGCTATAATTCATTAATGAATCAGCTGAATCAGCAATTAGCGAATAAGGCTGGTTACAAGTGAAGAAAGTAATTCTCTTACATTTAACACAGACTGAAAGTACTTAAAAGGAAACCCTAAATTAGCATCGTAACCTACTTCAAGGAAGCCGGATAGCTCACGTCTAACCAGTCCGCAACGAATAGTCATACGCCTCGCGCTCTTCTAGTAAATTATACTAAACCTGGTCATCAATAGATGTACACATGTTAATTTTTCCTAAACCTGGTCATGAATAGATGTACGTTTCTTTTCGGAACCAGTTGATCTGAGCTACGCAACCTGAGAAAGCACAGAGAATTGCACCAAGTAGCTAATTTCTAGCTTAACATGTTGATTATCCCCACAAGTATTTTTTCCCGATCCCCAGAATTCCCTTTGGTTGGAAATGAAGGCCCCAAAGGCCCTCTCGCAGAATGCCGATGCTACTCCAAAAAATATTTTGTTTTAATTTTTTTGCGATGGCGTCCTTGAGCTTATGATTATAGAAACCAACAGACACACTGCTCAAATAGTGCGGTCTAAAGCACTGACTCGAGGGCATTGTATAAATCGACGGCAAAGACAGACAAAAAGGAAATGAAGAAAAAACATGGCAGTTTGGTTCTTTATGGGGTAAGTAAACTTTTCCAAAATTGAGTGTTACTGGAAGTTAGAAATTTTATACTTAAAAGGTAAAGGGGTAAAGACCAGAAGGGGTGGCTCTTAGGGGACCATGCTACTAGGCCACTAACCCCGACGGGACCTACAGTGTATCTTGGGTTCCGAACCACGGTTCTCAATCACTTTAAAACCTGGCCGGATCCCGCCCAAGGGATTCTAACTCTCGAATTTTGGCACGAACCTTTGCTGTCTGTACAACTCTGTCCAACGCCTCACCTCTGGATCTTCCACCCTTGGTCGCGGCACAACCTTAGTCGCCAGTGATCTACCAACTAGCAAGTGTGTAACTGCACCCTTCAATCCCACGGGATATCCGAACCCACCGGCCTGGTTACCGACGTGAACATTTTACACTTGCCTGTGGCAACGCTAAATTTCAGAGCATCAAAGTTTTCACAAAGTCGCCACAATGGACAGATGGTTTAACCCACTAAACAAACATGCCGGTAAGTTACTATCATTCCACGTTACATAATAACTTACCGCGAGAAGTCAATAGCCGTCTTAAAAAATATCTGCTTTAATTCATATGATTATGAACGATATTCAAAACCCTGAACTGCAGACAAACTCGACCGATTGCATTGATATCTTGAATAGTAGAGTACCCAACGCAGTAGGAGCCTTCTATAAATGATTTTTTTCTTCAAACGTCAGTAAATCCGTCATTACTCGACTGTGTAGGCGGCCGTGAAGTTTCGTTTTTCCTCCGCCGGAGCTTTACTTTTCACTTTTCCGCCAGCGGAGGTAAAAGTGTTGTCATAGCAACATAGATACACTACAAACAGACAACAAAATAAGCGTCAACAACTCAAGATTTATTAAACTACAATTTGTATTTATCACTCAATTTGTGATTGCATTTCTAAAAATCACTAATTTAGGAACAAATTGGTTATTATTTAATCGAACTTACTCAATAACTGCTTATCAATACGGAATTAAAACGCAATCGGAGACGCAATCTTAAAGAAATAATTATTGTTGACAGTGTCCACTGACAGCTTTATGTTACATTATATTCACCGACACCGGTCTAAGCAAGGCCACCTTCGACCGTGGTCTAAGCCGCCTTGCGAACCCATTTATCTTTAATAATAATTAGATATTATAACTATTAAAAAGAGATGTTTTTGCATTAATTTGTCGACATTTGAAGAAAAAACAGCATATTTTATTTGGAGGAAAAGTAACTTTTCATGGCTTGCTCTCTATTACCAGCCTCACTCCGTTCGGCTGTTAAACACGAGCGCGCCATGAAAAGTATCACTTTTCCTCCATATAAAATAATATACTATTTTGGGCACTTCGGGGTTACAAGCTGAAATTTTCACAGAATGAAGGCTTTATTATATTAATTCAAAATCCGAGGGTAATAAAAAATCATAACGGGCAAAAGGGCAGTATACCTAAAAATCGAGATTATTATATGAACGTGTAGGATATTAAATTATGAATGTTTTCATATAAAATTCATCTACATTTTTGTACGAATTATATTTTTTATCATTGTTTGAAATATGCATATTACATTGGCCCTTACGGCAAAATAAATCAAAAAATTAAAATATCTGCCTTCGAACCTGGGAAAAATCTGATTGAAATATACTCATTTTTGTATTCACCTCGCATTCTCTCCGAAATGAAGGCTCAAATCGAAAATTTTTATTCTTGCACAAAGTTTGCCTTGAATATTTAGAATACATAGGTGCATGAATACATTTTTTTTCTCAAATAGTAATGAAAAAATAGAATTAAATGTAAAAAAGTAATTTTCTTCTAGCCGCGACCGTTCGATCCCGCGCTTCCCGAGTACTCTCGTATCTCACTTTTCTTCATAGCTTCCTCTCTCTCGCGCCTATTGTACAATACAATAAGTGCTTTTACACCATTACGGGTTAGAAAACTAATAATAATAATAGCTATTATTAATTGAATAAAGCCAATAAAGATATTTTTGCTTATACTGAAATTTATTTATCCTATATGCTGCTAGGTAATAAAGAAGTAGAAAAAAAATCATATATTTAATGCAACTGCTATTAAAAAAAAAGACTAGCTTTTATTCAGAATAGAAACACTGAAAATGTAAAAAATGTTTAAAATAACAAAATCTATTTATCTTCAGTGTCTGTATCTTCTTGAGGAATAGACACAATGACTTCAATATTGCCTTCCAGTATTTTTTTTTCATGATCCTATGCAACTTATTTAATTTCTTCCACGTGTACAAGCTTTGCTTTCATACAATCTAATAAAAAATTATTTAATTTAGTTTTATTATGTACCGATTTAATCTAATAATAAGTTACCTTTTTACATCCAAAACAGTGGAATTTATTTATTCACTCTGTTTTTAGTTAAAAAAAAAACAGTTAACGAACTTTTTATCTGAACGAGCACTCTCATAAAACGAATTTCAAGTTCGCAACTATAGTGGGGGATTTACCAATATTTTTGATAAGAAAACAAATTGCGAACCAATTGACAACAAATTACTACCTTCTACAGTCACGAAGAAGCTGATACTAGGAATTTGTTGCATTATACTCTCTGCTAAACATTGTATGTATTATTTGACATGCATAGTGGACTCCAATGACACTGATGTACTTGTACTTCTGGTACATATTAAAAACATATATTTCATGAGAATTTGGGGTAAAATGTGGCAGAGGAAATTCGGTGCGATATGTGGCCGTTCATGACATCAACCTAGAAGAAAAACTTGCCGTTTTCAGGATTAGGAAAAATAAAATGTTGGAAAATTTATCTAAATTATTCCGATTATTTAGACGGTATTGGGTCCAAGAATTTTCAGAAGGCATGTTCAATAACATCGAGAAATTTATCATAAAATTATTTTGAAAAAATCGAAACATTTCGTCTATTAATATTTTCAGGACACTATTGGCCTCTTCATCGCTAATTAAACAAAACTAGCCCCTACAAAAAATATTTTAAAATTTGGCAGTATGAGAGCACATTATCAAACTTAGGTGTGCTTCAGTTCATTAGAACCAAATCCCCTATTACCAGAGGTGACAGAATGCGGATGGAAATTTGAGGAGGCAGGTGATATACAAATTGTCCCCAATTTTAACAACACCAGCATTTCCTTCGGATGTAAAAGTATTTATTGCATGTGGATGTAAAAAAAGGTAAATTATTATTAGATTAAATAGGTACATAATAAAACTTAATCAAATATTTTTTTATTTGATTGTATGGAAGCAAGCCTGTAGACGTAGAAGACATTAAATAGGTTGCATAGGATCATGCAAAAAAATTACTGGAAGGCAATATTGAAGCCATTATGTGTATTCCTTAAGAAGATACAGACACTAAAGATAAATATATTTTGATATTATTAAGATTTTTTTTACATTTTGAGTTATTTTATTCTGAATAATAGCTAGTCCTTTTTTAATAGCAGTTGCATTAAGTATATGATTTTTTTCTTCTTCTTTATTACCTAGCAGCGTATAGGAAAAATAAATTTCAGTACATTCGAAAATGTCTTCATTGACCTTATTCAATTAATAATAGCTATTATTATTATTAGTATTCTAACCCGTAATGGTGTAAAAGCACTTATTGTATTGCACAATAGGCGCGAGAGAGAGGAAGCTATGAAGAAAAGTGAGACACGAGAGTACTCGGGAAGCGCGAGATCGGACGGTCGCGGCTTGAAAATAATTACTTTCTTACATTTAATTCTATTTTGCCATTACCATTTGAGAAAAAAAATGTATTCATGCTCCTATGTATTCTAAATACTTAAGGCAAACTTTTTGCAAGAATATTTCATTTGAGCCTTCATTTCGGAGAGAATGCGAGGTGAATACAAAAATGAGTATATTTCAATCAGATTTTGCCCAGGATCGAAGGGAGATATTTAAATTTTTTTATTTATTTTGCCGTAAGGGCCAGGGTGATCTGCATATTTCAAGCAATGATATAATTCGTACAAAAATGTAGATGAATTTTATATGAAAACATTCATAATTTAATATCCTACACGTTCATATAATAATCTCGATTTTTAGGTATAAGTAGCACTATACTAATGGATTGCTCAACAAACTACCGTCATACGGACTGACGGCCTCTTTCTGCAGCTAGCTTGCCAGTTTCCTTAAGAACCGATCTCTGCACGTTGCAGTTGATCGACACATCTCAGACACATTCACTATTAATGAAGGCGCAGTACTTTCACCAACTTTATTCCTCATCTATACCTGCTGATCGAAACCAATACTCCTGTTTACAGTTTTGCAGATGGCAGCAACCTTGTCTTCCAATTTAGATCGGAAAACCCTTTACCAGCGACTGGGACTTATCAGGGCAGACAGGAGCAGATTACAAGAATTAATAAAGACCTGGAGAAAGTTCAAACTTGGGGCGATAGGAGTTTGATCCAGTTCAATGCAGCAAAAACCCAAGCATCCACGATTATCAAGAAAGCCAATACGGTAGACCCTGACATCATTATGGCAAGATAGATTAATTTATTTGATACAACTTAAGTTTTGAAGTAGAATTTTTTAAGTATGATCTTATTGTTCTTACAACAAAAGTTGCAAAAGCGAAAGCAAAATTAATCCTAAATATTGATTCGTCGCTTTATCTGCATGGGAAAGATACAAAGACGCCAAAGCTATGGGATCAGTTAAAATCAATATTTCACGATTCTAGTTTTGCCGGGAAGATATCTTCGGACTTCGATTTCCATGCGTCTAGAGAGAAAACTTCAAGTTTTATCTATCTGAAACAAGTTCGTCAAGATCATGGTCAATGTTCGAAAGATGTATCCGCATATCTGTTTCAGGGTTGAGTTTACTTCTTTGGTTAGTATTTTTAAGAGCACTATTAGAAAATCCTACTTCACAACGCTAAGTTGTAGTAAATGGTGGTAATTTTTATGGGATAATTGGCAAGTCTTTCTAAATTGTAACACCTAAGCTGGGCTCAAAACTATTACAAAGTAGCCAAGTTAAAAGAAGAAGGCTCTTAAATTTGTTTAACAAACACGGTTTAATGTAAATCTTCTATTATGACTGAGAATGGATTGCGAAGCCAACTTAGATCCTGTTCTCGTGTTGGAAACCACTCTTTGAATCAAACGGACAATCGGTAATCTCTAAAATTGTTTCTGCTGTAAGTAGACTCTTTGCATCGGATACAAAATCATGCAGTGTAGGAATAGGAAAGCACCCTTGTTCACGTAAGATTCCCAAAACTGTTTTTTTAACATCGTTTCAATTTTGCCATGAACGGAAAATACCATTCCCTAAAAGAAAATACTCAACTCATTGTGGCTCCAATAGATATCAGTAAGATGGGCCAAACGTTGTAACCACTCGACTTCAATTAAATAGAGACACTAAGAAACACCAGTCATCACTTATTTTGAATTTGAGCGTACTACAATAGTTGTACCACTAACTTCTTTCGGAAATTGATTGCTGGACTTACTTAAGGGATTGTTCACCAGATAGAGTTCTGGTTGACTCAACGACTTAAATACATTTGATTGTTAGTTACTTCAGCCAGATAAATGTTGGTTATGAACGATATAAAATAAAATAGATTCCTAATTTCATGAAAATATAGGCATTTTTACAAATCATCTGTATATATGGAGATATTTTAATTAATATACATGTGCACATACATATTTTAAATATTAAGTTCAATAATATTAATTACTTCTTTTGCATTCATATTTCTCTCCCTTGGACGAGGAAAAACCAAAATACCAAGAGGGTTTAGGTATTTTGCTTTCAACAGACCTACTCACATTTGAAAAACGAGAGCAGTCGTCCTCTTTAAGCGATTTATAAGAAAACGACGGGTTTCCATTATCTCGATCCTTTGATGTGCCAAAAGAGGGCCTGAAGCGTCGTTGGGTTGGAGTAGGCTTTGTTAACTTAAGCGAATTTGTAAAAAATAAACCAGGCTTGTTTGCAGCGGCAACTATTTTAACCGTAGACATTTCAATGAGGCAACATTCCTCAGGATTAGTACAGCTTATGAGAGAGGAAGCATCCCTAGATGTTTTTGACATTGTCGCTGATAATGATTCGCTATTATTAACAATATAACTTTCAGTACCTACCGCACTAGATTGAGATGTGAGCACTTGAACTTGCAAGGCTTGGGGTTTATATGTCGGTACTTGTGCTGCATTTTTAGCATGGCGGACGATATCAGTGGTACCACTATTTTCTCCAACAATACGCTTGCTGCACCCATCATTCTCTCTTTGTTTTATGAAGAAGCTCCTTCCCCCAGAAAGAGCTTTGGTTGATATTATAGCACGAATAAGTTCAGATGGTTGAAGCTCTCCACTTTCAATTCTTTGACAGTCAAATTTAAACTCGTAGTATTCAAGTCTACAGCATGAACATCTCTTTTCAGTACTAACAGTTTTAAGCCAATTTCTTACTTTGTGAAACGATAAGATTTGGATGATGCAGTTGGAGAATGCCCTCCGATGAAGTTCAAAGTAGAGGCAGTCGCGCTTATAATGAATATAGATGGCTTGCTCTGGATTTGCGTTAAGAAGTTTTCTAAAAATAATAAGAAACTTACTAACTATTTTTGTGGAAACCCGACTAATATTGTTTTTTGATAGAAATTAAAACTGGTCGTTCTGATCGCTGAAGACGAGTTTGGGTTAGTGGAAATTTGTTTATGTTATTGATCCTCTGGAAATAATCTAAATCAGTCGCTTTGTAGATACGAGTTTAGATGTTGATTTTTTTTTCATATTCAGGACATATTATCCATTACTATAAAATATTCCATGTAATACCTTTCAGTTTTAAAAATTAATTTTGAAATTTGTTTTAATTAGTTTTCTTCACTCATGGTGATTTTTCCTAGAAATGTATCAATTAAAAAAGCATTAAATTGTGTTTCCATACTTAAAATAAGTAGATGCAAATAGGTAATCTAATTTAAAAATCAGACTCTCATGTTGACTCCTATATAAAAGTAAAAAGTATTTTTATTATAACTTACAAGCAACGAATTATCTTTTCCTGGCTTCTAATCATATTGTAAATTTGCTCAGTTTGCAACTTATAATACATCCAATTATTATAAAGAAAGTGTCTTTTCTCCATGGCAATTTCTACTATTTTAACTACCGTTTATTAAAAACTAATGCATAACAATATTACCTGTACAATGGTTTGCATAATCAATAATGATATAAACTCTATAACATAATTTATAACATTTAGATAACGAAGAATACCAATTGGTGAAACATTTAAATATTTCGTCGGATTATCACCAAGTGTCGATAGAACCATGGTACCTTCAAAGCCAGTGGTGGTGCATGATTTTTTAGTTTAGTTGTAGTATCCTAGAAAATTCCTTTATAAAACTTGCTCATAGGTCCCATTTCGACTATCCTCGAATTGTATCAAATATATGCTTCTTGGAAAGTACTTCAAGTAATGTGTTGAAGCTATCTACATGGACACATATCGTTTCAGTGAATTACATGACTCTTGTGAAGTTGCATCAGTCTGTAAACTAGGTGTCTTCAATAAACTAAGTCATTTAATGTTCGATTTTCCAGCTATATCAGGGGATGACTGTCATTCTAGTTGTTTCCTCAGCAAAAGTGCAAAACTTTTGAGTGGCTTTAATACCGCAACCAGAAGCTTCCTTAAATGCCAAGAATGGGAAAGCTGAAATATGTTACGCTGCTTCAGACTGTAGACTAGATGTCTTCAATGAACTAAAACGTTTGATTGTCGACTCTTTTTCTATATCAGATGTTGGCATGCTCATTGTGGTTGTTTTCTCAGCAAAAATGTGTGACTTTTGAAAGGGGGTTTGAAATATCTACTCCAAAAAAATATTATGGTAGAGCTTCTAGATGCGCTTGGCGCCTCTTAAGAGGTCGGTTCAAGAATATAACTAGGTATAGCCGCGTGCATATTTTGCCAACTTGTTTCATCTCGAGGTTCAGACGTATCAGTATATCTTATTGTGGCTCTTATGGCCGCAAAATTGTCTTGGTTGCTTGGTTTGGTTTTTAGGCTTTGTTATGTATTTACAAAATACTCACAAAATATAACTCATTGGTGAAATGTGCACATAATGAATTAGGTATGTCCATATTGCGAATCATCTTGTGTAACAATTTTGAACACAATTTTTGAAAACATCATTTCCCAGTTCATCTGCTATAATGTTTTGAGTGATACATGTATAGGCAGTATCAAAAGCAGCGTTATCATTTACTAAGCACCTAAAACCTGTATCTGTTTTGATTGTATATGTTGCTTAATTAACGTCAGTGATAACTTCAGCATTTAGGAATATATATTGCAAATGTTCTGGGTAAATGTAAATTCTTTGTTGTTGCATAATAATAGTAACTAATTTTAACAGCGGTTTCGTGAGAATTCCATTTGTAAAGCTGTTTATTAAAGAACGATTAACTCTGGAATAAATGCAAAAATTCCTCCCACTGAAAGGGTATGAATGTATATTTTCATATGCGAAATCATCTTGATATATATAAAAATATATAAAAAATCCCAAATTTCCGAAAAAGTGCCCAGTGATTTCTCTGTAAGGGACCTTAATTTTTTTCGATTAGTTTAGATTGATTTGATTAGGAACAAATCATATACCATCGAAGTTTTCTCGACGGGTGTCTGTTTTCAAGAGCAATATATAATGAACATTCGAGTTTAGGATGTTGCATTTACGAGCTCTATTCGTATGATGCTAAAATGCTCTTCGCAGCATTTTTAATTTTTTGAGACATATGGTGTTAACCATTTAAAATATGTGCGATACTTACTGCTTGTTATAGTAATGGTAATGGAGTAGCTTTCATGCAGCCGGTGATTATTCGGCAGGTGCCATTTAATACCGTTGTGACTTGCTTTGCATGTTTGGATCTACCCCATACTGGACTGGCCAGTGGCGTAGCTACCGGGTGGGCCAGGGGGGGCAAGGCCCCACGGCGCCAAGAGAAATTGGGCGCCACTCCGAATTTATAAATATGCTAATGCTAACAATGCTCATGAGCTTAACTGAGTTTTTAAATGAATTAAATTATAATACAATCAAAGAACAAAATATGTATTAAACTTTTTACGCAACCAATACATTTTGTGTCAAGTATTTATTATTTATTCTACGTGGAATAAAAAGATATATCCCGGCGCGGCGGCATTTACATGCATATTTGTAAAAACGCTGTGTAAGGCGGCATGCGACATCAAAGACAAAAATTCTTAAAATTTCGGTCGTGAAAAAGCATGTGTGTTTTAGAGTTTCGTATTTAGGCAGTACCATTAGCCAGATAAGTCTTAATAGCCTAGCAATACTAAGCATAGAAAATTAATTTGTCCAAAAAATTAATTTTGATGAAATAATCGATCAATTTACGTTGATTCAAAACCTAAGAAAGACTCCAATGTTTAATTAATTAATTAATTGATTAAGGTTACAGATTTTGAGTTTACGTTTATATTTAAATAAGTATGTACCTGTTGGTTGGTTGCCGTTTATATATTTTATATTCATATTCATGTAAATAAAAAAAGCGTGTGCACTATGTGCGCATATCAGAAGTGAAACTTCTTAAACTTAAGTGCAAATCCTGAAATTTGGTTAAAAAGTTGTTTGTTTTTAATATATCACTCAATTAGCAAAAAGAGAAAGCTTAAATGAAAAAAAGCTATTCTTCATAAAAGTTTCGCTTATGTCTTGACAAGATAATAGAGCAAACCCCATATTTTTATCTTGTAAACTAACAAAGATATCACAATAATTATACGCCCTAGCCTTAAGCATATCTTAACGGATTTGGTTAAAAAGTAGTTTTTTTAAATATATCACTCAATTAACAAAAAGGAAAGGCCTAAATGAAAAAAACTATTCTTCATAAAAGTTTCGCCTATGTCTTGATAAGGTAATAGAGCAAACCCCATATTTTTATTTTGTAAACTAACAAAGATATCACAATAAATAAAGGCCCTAGCCTTATACATATCTTAACGGATTTGGTTAAAAAGTAGTTTTTTTTAATATAGGTATCATTCAATTAACAAAAAGGGAAGGCCTAAATTTTAAAAAAAATATTCTTCATAAAAGTTTCGCTTATGTCTTGACAAGGGAATACAGCAAATCCCGTATTTTTATCTTGTAAACTAACAAAGATATCACAATAAACGTCCGTGACCGTTTTCCGTTTCCTGCCAGATCGCGACCTTCAAATTTTACTCCCAGCGCGCGTTAAGAAGTTTCACTTCAAAAATATACGTTTAATATTATGATGTATTGTTTTTGGAATAATTTGCATATATACACAAAATATAGGTTTGTTTTAGGCGCCAGCGAATAGGCTTGCCCCCCGGCGCCCACATTTCTATCTACGCCACTGGGACTGGCATACTCCACTGTCGAGATATACATGGCTTCAGCTGTTTTTCTTAAAACCTTCGGGTTTGCTCCCCACTTGCTCCTTGTCAGTTTTTTAAGAAGGTTGTTCCTAATAGTGATCTTCTGCTTGGTATTTTGGCAGTGGTATTTGTACGTGAGAGACCGATCGAGAACAACTCCGAGGTATCTAGGTTAGTTTGTGTGCTCCAGTGTTTGCCCCTCCCAGGTCACTTTTAGGTTTTTATTTGTCTGATGGGTATTTAGATGGAAGGCCGATACCTGAGGTTTAGTAGGGTTTGGTTTTAATGACTTTTGCCTGTAGTATTCTGAGATCATTTTTAGGGCTTCTTCCGGTTTAGTTCCACTTGTTCGTGAGTTTTGCCTTGTACGGTAATGACAAGGTCGTCAGCATATATAAAATGTTTTACTTGGGGATGCATTGGTTGATTGTTGGTGTATATGTTAAAAAGAGAAAGGGCCAGACCACTCCCCTGTGGTAAACCATTTCTTTGTGTTCTCCATCTGCTTTCTTTCCATTTAGCATGACGTAGAAGCGTCTGATACATAATAGCGACTCGACTGGTCTGGTGAGGTTGTAGTTCGCTAATATGTCGTATACCTTGGTCAATAGTGTCTTATGATTGATGGTGTCATAAGCTGCTGTGGGGTCGACCAATGCCAATCCTGTCATTACTCTCCGCTCAAAACCGTCTTCAATAAGTTCGATAATGTTCAATACCTGACCTGAACAGGATTTTCCTGACCTGTACAGGATTTTCATGGCCTAAAGCCCGCTTGTTGGGGAATAAGTTTTGAGTCTAGATGGTCCTGGATGCGGTGACATAATAGGGATATCGGACGGTAACTGCTCGGTGGCTCTGGATCTTTTCCGGGCTTGAGAAGCGCAATTATTTTTGATTTACGCCATTGGTTTGGTATTTGACAAGTATTCTTACAGTTTTCATAAAGGTCCAATAGCCATCTTTTCGTCTTAGGGCCGAAGTGATTGATTTGTTCTGTTAACATCTCATCCACCCCAGGCGATTTTCAATTTTTCATGCTGTTTATCCCCTTTTCAAGCTCTACGATGGTAAATGGCATTTTGAGAAGGTCTGTTTCCATTTCCGGTCACCTTTTAATTTTTGGGACTTTGCATTTGCTGGTTTTGCCATTTAAGGGAAGTTGGTGGGCAACCTGGTTTGGACTCACTGCACCGTGTGCATTAATTTCTGTGGGGTCCCCAATGAGTTTTTAATTGTATTCCAAGCCTGCTTACTGCTATGTGTGAAATCCATTTTTTTGAGGGTTTTACTCCATTTTTTTAGCCTTGAAGCACTAACTAATTGTTGTAGTTTTTCGCCTATCTCTATTGTGCTTTCACTAAGTGGGTTCTTATTATATTCTTCTGTGTATTGCGACATTACGTTTTTTGCTTCGTCATTCAGCCCTGATATATAGTGTTGTTGACATCCTCTAGGTATAATAATATGTTTGCGAGAGATGGATTTCACATATTCCACAAATGTGTCGTAGTTTTCTGGTATTGCGGCTAAGCTTTGGACCTTTAAGTCAAGGTTATTTGTGTCTTTTGTCCAGTCGGCTTTCTTAAAGTTAAATCCACTTTTGAAGGGGATTTTTGGAGTTTTAATATCACTGTAGATGCTTATTCCTACGGGCCTGTGTTGTTTTTTTTTGGATCGGTCTATATACTTCCTTAACACATCGATTCTCTATTGCTGTACTAGTGAACGTGAGGTCGGGGTTGTATTTTTTCTTCAATATTTTGCTCTCAAAGGGGTACGGATGCTTTGGGTCATGCATCAGTGCCAGGTTCACTTGTTCAGCCCATTCCTCCACTGTCACCACTTTTGTCTGTGGATTGGTAGCCCAGAATGTTATGGCTGTTGAAATCTCCCTGCACAAACTTTATCCTCTGGGAAATGAAGTTTCCTGGAGGAGTGTAAAGACAAAATCTTTCCCGGGCGGCTTATATATAGAGGTAACTTGTGAATTTTCCGACTTCGATTGTAAGCACTTCGGACACTGTTTTGTCAGCTGATGTCACTAAGATAACGTGCTTGACTAGCATAGCACTGCCGTGTTTCGCTCTTGGCTGTTCTATGATAAGCTGCCTCCCATCGATCTTTGGGCTGTGTGCTGTTAGATCGCGATGGGTCTCTTGTATGCACACTGCACAGTGTGTCGCATCTGTGGGTCCTGCACAAATCAGCCAGGATTTCCTTGCTTATTGTCGGTAATTGTCTCGAAAGAGCCTTTGAGATTTTTGCTCGTCCATGTTTTGGTTCGCTTTAGATTCGGTGGTGGAAGGATTAGCCGTCCAAGAGACGTTTCCAGGGAGCGCCAGATAAGAAATAATATTTACCTATCAAATTCTACTTTATATGCAAACAAAAATTAGCAAAATAATACTTAATGGGGTGTGTGATATCAACATAATTTGTGTAGAATATACAATAATAAAAGAAATAATCCGTATATTTGCAATTGAACAAATATTGTGAATGTACTTACCACAAATGCTATAGATTTTGAAGATTGGAGTAAAATTTCTCCTAAAAACGTCGGAATTTTTCGAACTATGCCCATTTTCCTAGCTTCAACGTTTTAAATAAGATTTTGGGTATACAACTCTACTTACTTACCACAAAAAATACACGCATCGATATGCGGGAAGCAAAATTTTACTTCGTAATGTGTAATGACATCGACAGAACTGTACTTGATCAACAATACGTATTCCTTAAAATTTTCAATATTGCGTTAAAAGCAATGCTACCTATTTTTCCAAACTCGGAAAATTATCATGTATGAAAAACTTGACAAGTTTCGGCATACTTTTGACAATATATACAAGATAAAAAAGTTAAATCTTCTACCTAATTTGCTTCGAGGTTGAACGTACCCCGTTATTGGACTAGTTACTAAATTTTTGAATTTTAATTTGATAATAAACTAGTGACATTCATAGAGCGAGCAAAGCCATCTTTTGTACATCTCTATAAAGAAAATATTTTTCGAAAAAAAAAATGAGCCTTCATTTCTTTGACCTATTAATCGATGTTTTTATATTTTCCTTCAAATATTCATTTACCCTACATTTTCGAAACAGGAAAATATTTAATGAGTTTTTTTCTTATAAATTCCATACCGAACAGTCGTTTCGGTTATTTCGACCCTTGCGCCTTTTTCATCAGTACAACGACCCAATATGACCCCTTTTTCAAAAATATGCACTTTAAAAAAATTATCATCATTTTCCGATCCTCGCGAATTTCTATAGGGATCGCCAAAAAAATGTGCCCAGAAAATTTCATTAAAATGAATTGATATTTTATATAGCAAACGTGTATCAATGCAAAATTTTGAAAAATCGCACATTTTGCGTAATAACTGCCAAGTTCTAAAACCACACGATTACCCGTTTGAAAAATTTAGCTTGCTAAAAAAAAATAATTATTTTTCATTTTTTTTTATAATCACTCTTATACTTATTAGTTAATTAATTATTAGATACTTTTTATAGACAATTCTTATCTATAAATTTTCGAAATGAATGCTAAGTCTTGTTCACTATCCAAGAAAATGTGTGCTGAGCGCGCCAAAATAAGTTTAAAAAAATAATAATGATTAAAAAAAAATCACACAGCAAACGCCTATAAAAATATGGTCGGTTGCACACACCATCAAGAAAAGTTTACGGCTACACTTAAAGAAACTTGCATCGAAAAATGTTGAACAGATACCAATTTGCAGATGTGCAATTTTTGTTGATATTTGGCGTTTCTCTTGTTTTAAGGAATAAGAGTCTCTTTATGTATCTGGATTTTGCTTTAATACATTTAGATACGGAACCCTAATAAATAACATAAGTTTAATGGTAGTAACTGAGTAATCAAAGTAAACAGAACAGTTTTAAAATTTGAAACCAACTAATTAGTCCAATCGAAAGATTATGTGACGCTGTAAAACTCTTAAAGTTATTAACTTATCTTGTACACGCAGTAAGATATTTCGCTACGGTATTAACACATTAGCCCTGACATTAGTCATGTAATTGCGAATGAAATGAAACAACTGTTTCTTTTTGTTTTAGTGTTGATTATAGTGGAGAAATGTAAGTGATCATATAGTTAAGGACTAATTCATCAGCAATTCAATATTTTGATGGCAAATAAAAACACTGAGCAACAAAATTAATGAACAAAATCAAAACAAACGTTAATTTTTTAACGTGTTTAACATCTCTAAATGTAAATAATTCAAACTAACCCATACTAACTTGAAAGGATGGACGTGATTCTATAAAGTAATAACCCATACTAGCCCAAAACTTTTTAATTTAAAATTGTTTTGCATCCTTAAAAATAAATAAATTATAAGGCCAACTTACTTTTATTTGGATATCCTTGTACATTGCGTGAAAGTACGTTTTCAATCCCGGAGAATTTTCGGTTAGCGCCTCGTACTACAAAACACCTCGTTTGAAACCTAGAACTTTCAACTCTTGTTTAATATAGAGTTTTACAATTTGGCTGTTATCCTATCTATTTTGTAGCTCGTTCATCCGTTTTACTTATAAAAATTTTCAACTACCTTTCTATTAAACTGATGAAATAATTTAGTCTGTTCATCGAATAATTTAATCTGCTGCTTAAATTTCAACTCCATTTGTGCTTAAAAATTTTAAAAATATACTAATTGCAATTGAATTAAACTGCAGCCTAAATAATTTATTCTGTTGATCGAATAATTTATTTCCGTTTTTGATTTAAAACCACCGAAGTAAAACAATCCACGCTTGAAGCTTTTGCTGTATTTTTGGAAAAATAATCGTAGTTTAAATAATGTATTGTTGTGATCCAAAACGGAAGAATGAAATAGGGCCATATTTTAAAAATTTTCCAATATTAGAGATACTGCAATTTTCAAAAATTATCTTGTATCTTAAGACCAGTACTATGCCCTATTAACGTTATTCAGAGTAAATGCGTTGCCATTGAAACCACTGATATTGATTGATATTCATCCGATGAATTGGCGGTAAAATACGATATCTCAGCATCAGCAATAAAAAATATTTTAACAATGTGTTACTTGAATTTAATTTTCACTCATTTAGATATTAAGCATAATGCAATAATTATTATTGTTTGCTTAATATTAATGCTTTTAGTTTCTTAACAAATTATATAAGCAAAATAGCATTGTTGTTATTTTGTTATAAAGGCAAATGGCAGATAAATAAGTAGTAAAACCACACCTAATTTATGAATAAAATGCGACAAAAGTCAGTTGGTGATTTTTTACGATATTTAAATGTTTCGTCTATTGGTATTTCTAATTTATAAGGTATATGAATAATACCGTATAATGTATACCATGTTCTTTTAGAAACCTGGGGGTTTAATTATTTCAAAATTTGAAAACATCATGTATATTGAGTATTATAAATTCATAGCAAACTCAAAAAATTAAGCTGCAAGAATTTAAAACCCGTGAAATTTCCAACTTAGGAAAAAAACGAAATGTCATCCGTTCGTAAGTAAAGAAATAACATATTTTTGATAATTTTCAAAAAAAGCAAGTGACTTGCCGGGACCGCTTAATTTGATTAATTAGTAAACCACCTTCTAAATATCAAACTAGCATTGGGTTTTATTAACTATTCGTATTTTCTCTGGAAATTGAGTCCCGGTTGGATCCTCAGCAACTTAATAACTGCTTAGTAAACCCAAAATTGACACTCACCTACTTATTTAAAGCCATAAATAATTAAATCATGTACACCTAGTGCTGGCACTTTTTTCATTTTTAATTGGAAGTACGAATAGGTAATTTTTTGTTCAACTTTAATTAAAAAGGCAAAAAACAGAGGTAATATGTTGGTGTCGTTTTAAAGAAAAGTTAATACTCTATCGATGCATGCTGCTAGATTTATATGTTTGGGACACCCTGTATAAGGAAAACATATCATTGCATCCTTCTACGATAAAATGATATCAGTTTAGATTTGTGATAAATTTTCACTAAATATAAATGAGAAATAACAGGTGAATTAAAATTTAAGTAGAGTGGTGATTTCGACAAAATTAAAATTTAATAACCTGGCAACGTCGCATTTCAGAGGTTAGGGTTAAACAAAGGATCCGATATGGCACTAATTCCAATAAAAATAAAGAGATCTTTCCATTTAAAAAAAATTTAAAGATTTGGCTCCAGTCTTTTTCGTAACACTCCGTGTAAGGTAAATTATTTTAAGAATGTAGTCCCTTTATCCTCATTAACACAACGTCAATAAAAGTTTTCACTAAATTAACGATAAAGTTTCAATCTAAATCAGGAGTATTAAATATACTTGTATATACTTGTATAATTAAAAATTCCATATACATTACCATAATCTACTTTTTTTTAATACAATGTTGAATTCAATTTTAAATATCTCAAAAACGAGCAAAAATAGCGAATAAGCCTAACTTTTTGAAGTATACCATTTTTACTTACAAAAATTCGCTCATTATTAACTTGCGCTCAAAGAAGTGATAGATAAAAAAAATACAGGGTGGACCATTGTCCATAACTAGCCCCCTCTGATACAAATCTGGACATCCAAAACAGTCGGAAACCAATTGAGGTTAAGTAAAAATAGTTTCAAATTATTGTGTATTTTCCAAATAAACCCTATAAGTTTTTACTAAGACAATTTTGGTTCATTCGTTTTATTTTGACGTGCAATATCTCTAATTAATCAACGATGCATTAGTTATGGGACACCCTGTATTCTGTGATGGAGCGAGTTGGCACCTACAGCCCAGAGCGAAACCCAATGAACGAAGACCATGGTATTAGTTATATCTAACCGTTTTTTCACTCAGAACTCATGTCAGAAACAACTTTCTAAAAGATAGGTATTTTGGATAGCATTCCTGCAAACAACATTATACTGCCTTATTATAGTAATAGTTTCTACTGGTGCTATTTATTCTTCGCCAAAGTGAAAAATAATGTCTCATTAACAACAGTTTTTTTAAGAGGCCCTTATACCATGGTCCATACATGTATGCCTTTCCTTTATACGTATCTACTCATGCTCTTTTTTGTAACATCTTTTACAGCTAAAAACAAATACATTGTGTTACTTAATTCCAAGGGCTCATTCCTGAATCAAATTCAGGTAGAAAAGTTCATATAAACATGTATCCTAAAAAGTCTGGTTTTCAAGATACAGGATGTCATAGTTTAATTTTTTTTATTAATATCTCAAAAATCCTGTTGCCAATTTGGTTGAAATTTGGCAGGGTAATTCATTGTAATAGGACGCTAACTTAGCAATAACTAGAGGATAATTATGAGAAACCAGTGACGCCTTGGGGGCGGGGGTCGGTCTCACGAATAGTATTGACAAAAAAATATACGCCACTGAATTTTTTGTACATTTAATATATTTTTCGGATTAAGCTGCTAAAAACTTTTAGTCTCTAGTTATATTTTCGTATCTTACTTCGTTTTCGAGGAAAAAAATAAAAACCACTTCATTGCATGTCGAAAAATGGTAAAATAAAATAAAGTTAACTTTGATTGTTGCCAGGAAATGATTTGTTATTATAAACATAAGGTTTTTGACTTTCTGTCACATTATATTTTTCCTCCGGTTAAAAAGAGGATTAAGCTCTATTAAAAAAAAATATATATTACTATAATTCTAATTTGGAGATGACACAAATTCATTTCCTTTATGGTATTGCCAACGGTAATTCCACGGATGCCCGGCTACTCTATCAAGTAAGGTATCCTGATCGTGACCATCCAGGCAGAAAAATATTCATAAACACTCATCGTTGTCTCACTGAATCTGACAGTTTTAAACGTAATACCTCCGAGGGAAGACCTCGTGCAAGTCGAACTCCCGCAGTTGAGGAGGCTGTCCTACATGCGGTCGGAGAGAATCCAGCAACTAATACGAGCCCCCTTTAGCATATTGGCTCGTGAGTATTTGAATGGAGCTTACAAAAATCGTTGGATAGGTGTGGAGGACCACAAATCTGGCCACCTAGATTGCCTGGCTTGGATAGCCTAGATTTTTATTTCTGGGGGACCCTAAAAATTGGTTTATGTTACACCAATCGAGACAGTAGAACAACTAAAGAAAATAATTGTTGACGGATATGAAACCATACGTAACACTTGTGGAATTTTTGAAAGAGTTCGTCGCTCGATAAGAAGGAGAGCAGAAGCCTGCATAGAAGCGGGAGGTAGTAATTTCCAACATTTGTAGATTTTAGAAAATGACATAAATAAATGTTGTGAAACGATCAAAGTTAACTTGGTTTTATTTTAATAATTTTTCGACATGCAATGAAGTGGCTTTTATTTCTTTCCTGGAAAATGAAGCAAAATACGAAAGGATATCAAGACACAAATATTAATTTTTTTAAAAAGCCAGTGGCGTACATTTTTTTTATCAATATTATTCGTGAGACTGCCCCCGAGTCACCACTGGAACTCGTAATTATCGTCTAGTTAGTGCTAACGTAGCGCCTTATTACAATGATTATTAACAACACTGTCAGATTTAAACAATTAATAAAGATATTAATAAAAAAAATTTTTTTAACTTTTACCTCCTGTATCTTGAAAACCAGACTTTAGGATACATATTTATATGAACTTCTCTGCTTGAATTTGATTAAGAAATGAGCCTTTGGGATTACGGCCTATCATTAAGTAACATCCTGTATACAGGGTGTCCGGAAATAACATCGCCAAATTACAGATGGTGATTCTACATAAGAAATCATCAACATTTTTTCATGTGAACATGGGTCCGAAAATGCATAGTTTCCAAAATACAGGGTGTCAAACTTTTTATAAAAAATCAGTTTTTTGTTAATATCTTTTTTTTTTATGGCAGTGGCACACACACTAAAGGGAAATCCTATGGCGCTCGACGAGCGGTGTGTGTGCGAAGATGTTGATTGACACGGCTCTTGAATATTTGTAGGTTGTAATTAGTGGGAAATAGATGTCCTGGAAGTGAGTTCCACAGTGATGCAGTGCGCCAGACAAAGGAGTTCTGGTAAAGCGATGTTCTAGGTGTTTCTAGTTGTACGACGAACTGGTGCGCTCCTGCCGACTGTCGGGACTATCTGACAGGAGTTGCCAGGCGCGGGATTATGCGAGCCAAATCCTGGGAACATCTGCCGTGAAAGTATCTGTAAAACAGAGACATCTCGGCCACATGTCTGCGATGTTCCAGACTATCCAGATTCCGGGTCAACTCCGGATCGCCGACGAGACGCACAGCCCTCTTCTGAATGGAATCCAGCAGCTTTAGGGTATGCCTTGGTGCGGCACCCCAGATATGTGAGCAATATTCTAAGCACGGTCTTATTTGCGCTTTGTACAGCAAGAGCAACTGCTGCGGTGTATAGAGTTTTTTGTTGCGAAATAGCGCACCAAGCTTCTGGTAGGCTGATTTTGCGATGTTAGCAACATGGTCATGCCATGACATATTGCTGTTGACCGAGACACCCAGCAGCCCGATTGACGAGGATGAAGGAATGGTCGATCCTGCCATAATGATGTCAGGGCCCGCTGTATTGGCCCTCTTAGTAAACGTTGCCGCTTGGGTCTTTGCTGCATTGAACTGGACCAAATTTCGGTCGCCCCAAGTTTGAACTTTCTCCAGGTCTTGATTAATTGCTGTAATCTGCTCCTGTCTGCGGTGATGAGTCTCAGTCGCTGGTAAGGGCTTTTCTGATCTAAAGTGGGAGACAAGGGTACTGTCATCCGCAAAACTGTAAACAGGATTATTCGTTTCGATCAGCAGGTCATTAATATAGATGAGGAACAGAGTTGGTGAAAGTATTGCGCCTTGAGGCACGCCCGCGTTGATGGTGAATGTGTCTGAGATGTGTCCATCGACTGCAACGTGTAGGGATCGGTTCTTAAGGAAACTGGCCAGCCAGCTGCAGAGAGAGGCGGGCAGTCCCAAGGACGGCAGTTTGTTGAGCAGTCCGTCATGCCAAACTCTGTCCAATGCCTTTGAAATATCCAACGCAATCGCTCGAGACTGTCCGTAGTTTTCAATTGCCCTACTCCATATATGAGTGACATAGGCCAATATATCTCCTGTCGATCTCTCTTTGCGAAAGCCGTATTGATTATCGCTGATTATTCTGTTGCTCTCGAGGTACTTGTGTAGTTGCTGGTTGACTACACGTTCCATGACTTTGGAGATTATTGGAAGCAAGGCAATTGGGCGATAGTTTGAGGGCGTGGTTTTCTTGCCTTTTTTTGGAACAGGTTGCACTCGAGCGACTTTCCAAGAGGATGGGTAAATCCCTTTTCTGTATGAAAGAGAAAAAAGCCTGGAAAAAACGGGTGTTAGTTCGTTGGCGCAGTTCTTTAGCACGATGGCAGGTATTCCCTCCGGTCCTGATGCCTTTTGCGTATTCTAGTTCTTTAAGGATTTTGCGAATATCACGGTGAGAAAACTTGACTTCTGCCATGGTAGTGTTGATGTTCGATATAGTGGGGAGAGTCTTGCCTTGGGGCACGTCTAAGGTAGATTGCGATGAAAACATTTTGGTGAGCATGTTTGCTTTTTCCTTGGCTGTAGTCGCCGTGATGCCACGTTCGTCTGTCAAAGGTGGGAGAGACGTTTTTGTAAAGTTGTTACTTACTGCCTTTGCTACCGACCAGAAATTCCTGGAACCACTGGGGCATTGCAAAAGTTTATTCCTGATCCTTTGATTGTGTTTGTTCTTAGTTTCGTCGATCACACGCTTGCACTCGTTTCTCGCTTCGATAAAATAATTGCGATTTTCAGCGGTCTGATTTTGCTGCCAGTACTTATAGGCTTGCTGTTTCCTTTCTACAGGTCTTTCGCATCTTTTGTCGAACCAGGGCTTTCCTTTTGATGGTAACTTGATGGAATTTGGGATGTATGCTTCCATTCCTGAGGAGATTACTTGCATGATCTCTTCGCAGCAGTCTGACGGGTGGTCAGTGGCAAAGCAGACGTCGAGCCAAGCAAAATCTAGGTAGAACTGCCTTAGATCGTCCCAGTTCGCAGAATTGTAATGCCAGATTTTGCGAGGCAATGGTGGATCCTTCTGTATGGGTGGCAATTCACAAACCGTTGTAATAAGTTTGTGGTCGGAGGTACCTAATGGCGGACCAACTGTAACCTTGTACTGGTCAGGATTGGTGGTCAGGAAAAGATCCAGGAGGGCGGCGAATTCGCCCCTCTCTGAGATTCGAGTTGGTTCGTCTACAAGTTGAGTAAGCCCGCAGCTGATGGCAAATGCTTCAGCTTCTCTACCTTCGTTGTCGGTCTTGTTGTGATGTTTGAGCCAGTTGGTGTTGTGGGCATTGAAGTCTCCCAGAACGATTATTTCTGAACTGGGGTGATCGACCTGTATTGAGTCAAAAGTGGTAGCTAGTGTTGAGAAAAAGGTAGGCTCTATCGCCCGGAGGGCGATAAAGACAACATATAAACTTGGTTAATCCCTTGGCGGTAACTTGAGTCACATGACGTCAAGGTTGTTCGGTTCGAGTGTTTCCTCGCGGTGACATGAAAGGTCGCTTCGTACATAAAGGCATATTCCGAACTTATATCTAAATCGGGTATGTAAGTCGTAACCAGGATAGAGGTAGTTCACTGTTGTTGTTGTAGAACATACTTGTGTTTCTGTAAGGGCTAATATGTGTGGTCTATTTGCTTGTAGATGTTGGTGTACCGAATTTATGTTTGTATTTAGGCCTCTTATGTTGCAGAAATCTATTCTAAATTGGTTCGGTATCTTTGCTGTCTGTGAAATGCGGAATGAAGGGCTCCCAGGGCCACCCAGCGCCCGGAGATCCGAATGGCCGGGGAGTTTACTTCCGGAATATTTTGATCCTGGAAGCATCATCATGTCCATATATTCCTACTGTGGAACCCGGGACCACCAGCGCGGAAGCGGAACGTGATTTGGGAAAACCACTTAGCGCTTCCCAATTCTGGTGTGGTGGTCTTTCACCGGACGATGCGAGTAGGCTTATGCATCTACCACCTAGGGCCGCTTCCACTCGAAGCATCGGCCTCAGACTCATTCCTTTGGCGGTCCCCGCCTTAAATATGATTTTACTGATTTTGTTGAAATTTGGCAGGGTTATCTGTAGTAATAAAGGGCTCATTTAGCCTTAATTAGATTAAAAATATAAAGTCCAGTGGCGTCCCGGAGGGCATCATACCGAATATTATTGACAAAAATAGTGTGCGCCGCTGACTTTTTCAACATTTTATATTTTTTTCGTATTAAGCAACTAAAAATACAATATTTTTAATTCTCGAGTTGTTTTCGTATCTTGCGTTGTTTTCGATAAAAAAGTAAAAACCGGTTTATTACATTTCCAAACTTTTTTGATAAAATCGATATTTTTATTTATATCTTAAATATGCTTTTACCGATTTTGTTGAAATTCAATAGGGTTATCTGTAGTAATAGGCGGCTCATTTAACCTTTATTAGATTAAAAATAAAATGTCCAGTGGCGTCCCGGGGGGCATCATACTGAATATTATTGACAAAGAAATGTGCGCCACTGACTATTTTAAACATTTTATATTTTTTTCGGATTAAGCAGCTAAAAATGCAACATTTTTGTTTCTTAATTTGTTTTCGTATCTTGCTTCGTTTTCGAGAAAAAAAATAAAAACCTTTTTTTTACATTTCTTTAGGGCACAAAATTCTACATTAAACGCTGTAATAAACGGTTTTATTTTTTTTCTCGAAAACCAAGCAAGATACGAAAACAAATTAAGAAACATAAAAGTTGAATTTTTAGTTGCTTAATACGAAAAAAATATAAAATGTTTAAAATAGTCAGTGGCGCACATTTCTTTGCCAATAATATTCGGTATGATACCCCCGGGACGCCACTGGGCATTCTATTTTTAATCTAATAAAGGCTAAATGAGCCGCCTATTATTACAGATAACCCTATTAAATTTCAACAAAATCGGTAAAAGCATATTTAAGATATAAATAAAAATATCGATTTTATCAAAAAAGTTTGGAAATGTAATAAACCGGCTTTTACTTTTTTTATCGAAAACAACGCAAGATACGAAAACAACTCAAGAATCAAAAATATTGTATTTTTAGTTGCTTAATACGAAAAAAATATAAAATGTTTGAAAAAGTCAGCGGCGCACACTTTTTTTGTCAATAATATTCGGTATGATGCCCTCCGGGACGCCACTGGACTTTATATTTTTAGTCTAATTAAGGCTAAATAAGCCCCTTATTACTACAGATAACCCTGCCAAATTTCAATAAAATCTGTAAAATCATATCTAATATATTAACAAAAAATTGATTTTTTATAAAAAGTTTGACACCCTGTATCTTGGAAACTATGCATTTTCGGACCCATGTTCATATGAAAAAATATTCATGATTTCTTATGTAGAATCACCATCTGTAATTTGGCGATGTTATTTCCGGACACCCTGTATATTGTATAACATTTTAGTGGTTTTTCACTTATCTTTTAAAAGACACTACAACATAGTTTTATCCACAGTACCAAATCAGAATTTTTGCAATCGACGCGCGTTTGGCTAGCCACCGCAGCATCATCAAGGGATTATAGAAACTCTTTTTAACCATTTCATGATGATGGTTAGCGAAACGCGCGTCAAGTGTAAAAATTCTGTTTCGGTCTGGTAGTACATTTTGTGGAAGATTCCAAACCCAAAAATAATTTTGATAATAAATTCAAAAAACATTTCATAATTATATTTGCTTCTATAATGTTTTACAACTAATTGATAAATTAAAAAATAAAATATTTAGGTTTTTTTAATACGCTGTTGATACTATATAAACTTTGCATCAAGGCCATGTTTTGAAATTTTTGTTTTTATTATTTTCTATATTATGATTCAAGGAGATTTTTGGCTAGAAATTAAGTTTTTAGATCAGATTTGACAAAAATTTGTATTTTACTGAAGGCGAATTTAAAAAATTATAGAAGTTAATAAAAAATTAATAAAAGAAGTAATAAAAATTATATTTATACTGCACAGATCAAATTAACACTGACTTAAAATCGCGAAAAAAGCTTTCTTCTAATAGAAATTTTCCAAATCCTCACAAAACTGCATATTCTCAATTTTTGTTGACAAAATATGAAATTTGCATTGTAGTTCTTAAATTTTCAACAGTATTTATAAAAAAACCAATCTGATTTGAGATGACACCGTATGTATCTTGATGACCTCTAAGTTAATGTAAATAAAACCTCTTAACTATTCAGAGACAATTTTCTGCTTTTATAGAAGTGTTTAACATCCTTATCCGTAAAGTTTAAAGTGAACTTTGTAAATATTATATTAGTTCTCACTATTACGGCATTGGGTAATTTTAATGTAAATATTTTCGAAATTTGTAAGCGATTACAAAGTTATGCAAAAACAACAATTATTCCAGCATGTAAACAATAAATATTACTTAGATACATTAAACCATAAAAACTGTTATAAAAGTTAAAGAAAACAAAACTATGAATTAATCGTCCCTGATTTAATTTCTATCTATCTGGTAATAGTGTTCAACTAGACTCGTGTAGTGGGATATTTTACATGTTATGTATTCTTTCTGCAATGAAGCGTTTTCTCTGTATTTTCGTTATCACGTAATTGAACAATATAATTTTATGCCATAATTAGTTATCTTACGTGGAATGAAATAATAGTAATCATTGTAAAATATGCAAATACTGTATCATTTTTCCAAAAACGTGACGCCACAAAAGTTTATTAGGGAAACTTCGGATGAGTAATGTATTTTCTTCGAAATTTTTCCCGCAGCGCACTGATATTTAGATTCGGATGTTATTTAAAAGAACGTATTTAATTACATTTTAAAATTTGTAGATATCCTCAAAAGCTCCTAGCCCTTAAATATTATTTTATATACATTTCATCTTATATAAATAAATACCTTATCTGTTTAGGTACAAATCTTGACTGTGAGACTTGCAGCGGATTAGATTGTTTCAAGAGCAGAATACCAAAACGAAAATGTGGAAAAAATGACTTATCATTAAAATTTAAATTGGATCTTATTCCCAAGATCACTACCGGAAGATACGATTATCGATGTCTTGACTTGCAGTACTACTCGGGTAGGTAATGTAAAATATAAAGTTCACACCATTTTGACTTTAAGTAACTTTTTACTTAACTTGATTTCAACATCTTCACAACATTTTTTTAGGGAAAATTATTTATACGCTAAAGCAATGTTTACCAGTCATGCAAGGAGAAGACATATGTGAGCAACTGAATAATGACTTAAAAATAAAACAATGTAGCCTTCTTGGTAGAAGTCAAATAAATAATAATTTGCGGAATAGCAATGACCGAAAGCAACTGAGGAGTGCAATTGGTAGAAGAAAGAAAGATGATGTAGATGATGATGATGATGACGATGATGATGATGATGATGATGAAGATGATGATGATGATGATGACGATGGTGATGATGATGACGATGACGATGACGATGATGATGGTGATGGTAATGACGATGGTAATGATTTTGACGGCAGTGATGAATTACCTGAGAAAATTGATGACGATTACAACGATAGTCATGAATTTAATAATAAAAATCATCACGAGAGCGATGAAAATTTCAATGATGACCAATATAATGGAGACGTGTATCGATATCCTCAGCTTCAGCAACAGAAAAGCGAAACTGTAAAGTCAAACATCACGCATGAATTATATGAAAGTAAAGTAGGTAGATAATATTAACTAAAACATATTAATTATTTAATTCAATTGTATTTCAGGAATCCTCCTCGGTATCACACAACGACACCCATGGTTCTATAATTGAGAGTACTACAACAACGGCAAATAGTTCAACGGAAACAATTACAAATAAAAATTCTACTAATGATGCTACCAGTTTGAAAAGTTTCATGGTAAATAAAACACCAATTCCTACGAGCAATTTAAACTTGACCTCCCAGATTCATTCTAATATAACTGCAAGTTCTCACTTTGTATTGAACAAGACAAGCACATTTAAGGTGAAACCTGCTAGTTATGCAGACTATTTTCTAAGTATTGTTACCAATAAAGTTACTACAACTTACAATTCAGGTTCCAGCGAACTTAGCAAACCATCTAGGCCAAACTTAATCACACAGAGCACAAGTGGTATCAAGGTTGGAGACGATGAGCAAGATGGATTTATGTATTTAAAAAGTACTGAATCAAATACAGCATCTTCAACCTTATCAAGAGATTCGGTGGATAGAAACCATTTACTGTTAGAGATAACTAAACAATCAACCAGCGGTTTAGAAATAATTTCTATTGATCAAACTGGTAATAAAGTCACTTCCGCTGGAAATGTTTATCAGCCAGGCTCTACTGAATATTTGGAACAAGTTAAACCAGGGACATATATAATGAGTACCACAAATGAAGGTACGTCTATACAAAAAGTTAACTCCCACACTATAAGCACACTAGATGACACACTTACTTCAAAAAATAAGAAATTATCAACTAATGAACATTCAGATAATCCAATATTTGAAATTACTCTGAGACCCTCAACTGGTAAATCAGAAATAAAAAATGCAATATCCACATTGAACTTAATAAATGAAGTCTCAACCACGGGCGGGATTAGGAAATCCAAAAGACAAGCAGCTGGCGAAAGTTCTGAAATTGTGACACTACCAAGGTTCGAAAATTCATTATCTTCAGTAGGAAAAATAACCCTTGGAGACTTTAACAGCAACTCTCTAAATGATGGTGTTACGCCGACACATGGCCCAAGAAGTACGGAAGAAATTTCCACTCCCCAATTGGCGACTAACGTTGATGATAATAATGAGTTTACTGCGAAAATATATTTAGGGCTACATCCAGTAACATCTGGAATAACCGGTATCACGCTTGATATACCAACTACTAATTCCAAGATTACTGAAATGTCCTCAGATACTACAAAAGAGATCGAAGATACCCCTAATTACGAAGTTAATTCAGGACTTGGAATAGTAACTGGAATAGAATCACATGCCTCACAAATTTTTGCTAATCATAACGTTGAAACTTCTAAATCTTCACCAATAGACAGTACCTTTGAAGACTTAACAGTTAAAAATTTTACTACCACGCAAAATTCAGAAGTATCTACAGAAATACATCGTGAAATAGAAAAAAACCTAATAAGCACAAACAGCACGTTTGTATCTGACAACAATGAATTAGAAAACATAACAAACATTACAAAGGAAATAGTTTATAGATTAACAACAGAAAAAGATACAATAGCCACTGTAGAGAATAAGGCTCCTTCTGTAACAGACATTGGCATCAGTATAATAACTAACCATGGTTTTTTGGAGATAGATGCAAATTCAGAAGATAGAACTGAAGGTAGAACCATAAATAAATTAACTACCATAGAAAGTTCAGAAACAGCTACCACATCTGCTGGGAACATTTTAAAACCTTCTGTAACTGAAGTAAGCTTTGATAGTTTAACCAGCAACTTTATAACGAATAATGATGAAGCCACTGATGCAAGTGCAACAGGGATAAATGATATATCCATAATAGACGAAAGTACGCAATCTTTGAAAATATCTACATGGCTTAATGTGGAACAACCAGAATTTATAATAACCGAAAGCATCACTGATGGCTCAACTAGAAATTTAAATAACGTTAGATCTAAATATTCCAGTACAGAATATGTAACAAAACCGGCATCTTTTATGAGTACTTCAAATGAAGGCAGTTATAAAGAAGAATATGTAACAGAAAGCATAAGCACAATAGATGACAAACTTAATTCGAGACTAAATGAATTACCCATTATTGAACACTCAGAAAATTCAATATTTGAAATGACTTTGAAACCCTCAATTAAAAATTCTGAAATAAATAATATAATATCTGTATTAGATCCAATATATGGAATCACGGACGAGCCTATGGAAGCCACAGTAAAAACTACGAATGAGATAGACAGCTTACATACTTTTGAAACATCTACAAAGTCATATGTAGAAAATACTGAACCTCCATTAAAAAAGACAATATTTGAAGACGTCACTAGCAGCTCTGTAAATGACAATAATATCGTATCTACTACGATATTATCGTCAGTACCGCACTCAGTAATTTCTGTATCTGATAAATCCTTTGATATATCAATTACTAATTCCAAAAATTATGAAATAACATCAGATACTAAAAAAGAGGCAGAAGATGTCCTCAACTACGAAGGTAGTTCGAAACCTAGCGTCGTACCTGCAATAGAGGTACATATCTCAGAAATGCATTTAAATGATAACGTCAAAAATTTCGAATCTACGCCAACTGATAATACCTTTGATGACTCAACTGCCAAGAATGAGAAAGCTGACATATTTAACCCTACTACTACAGATGACAATAATATCACCGACATGGAAATTACTACAGATTTACAAATAAGTACTACAAGTTATTTTGATACTACGCAAGCTACAGAAGCTTATCTGGAAGTCGGAGAAGTACCCATTGACACAAACGGGACCTCTATATTTGACAATAATGAAGTTGAAAGTATTAATATTGAAACTTCATATGATATTCCCATTATTAACACCATCGCACAAAACGCAGCACATACTACAACGGACAAAAATTACTTACCAACATCAAGAAAAGACAAAATGGCCAGTGTGGAAAATAAGGCTTCATCTGTGAAAGACATTGGCAGCAGTACAAAAGTTATCGACGATATTTTAGCTTTAGATGATGTATATGAACAAAATATGGACAAAGATAGAACTAGCATGGATACCTCGGATTCTGCCACCAAAACCATTGTGAAAAACTTAAAATATTCGGTAACTGAAGTCAGTTTTGATAGTACTATGCAATCTTTGGAAATATCTTCATTGCCCAGGACGCTGGTTGAGGACGTCTCTGAAAATCCTGTAAATAGTGATGTTACGCATATATATCGGGCATCAAACAGAGATGAAACTTCCACTACTCAATTGTCTGCAGGTATTAGTGTTGATAATGATATAATGTCTCCAGCGATGGGTTCCGATGACCTAACTGTTAATTCTAAAAATAGTAAAATATTGACAGATAGTATTACAAAAAAGGCAGAAGGTACTCACACTTTTGAGCTATATACAAAGCCTTCAGTAGCAACTCCAACAGAGTTATATACCTCAGTAAAGTATGCAAATCATAACGAAGAAAATTCTGATTATTTACAAACAGACAGCCTCTTTGATGACTTAGCTATTCAGGATGAAAAGGCTGATATATATAAGTATGCCTCTATAACCACAAAGAACATTGATACAGGCTTTATAGATCAATTCAATGCCAGCGAAAATTTGAAAATATCTGCAGAAATCTATAAAAAAACAGAGGGGGGCCTTACTGATGCAAATAGCACGTCTGTGAATACGGCCAATGAATTCGAACATATTAATACAGAAACTTCAAATGATCCGTCCACTTCAGATTTAATGACAGAAAGCAAAGCATATACAACGGAAATATATGATGCACCAACGCTAACAACAGCTAGTATAACTAATGCAAGAGGAAAGTTTGTATATGTAACAGAAATTGACACTATCACAAATAATAATGATGAAACTTTAGCGAAAGAAGTAACTGGAAACTATAGTTTCGAATACAGAACTAGAACTACCAGTAAAGCAACTAGCACAGAAAACTCTGAACTATCCACCATATCCAATTTGAATGCTTTAGAAGCTTTGACGACTGAAATAGCTCAAGATGATTCAACTAGCAACGTTATAACTAATATTATTGATCACGTAGATATAAATGCAGTAAATACAGACCATGCATTTTCAGCAATAGTAAGCATGGAAGACAATATAGCGCTTACGGGTAAATTAGCAACTATTGAATCTCTAGAAATATCCAATATGGATCAAATATCTACACAAACTTATATAGGCGCCAAGGAAGGCCTTACTGATATACATAGCACGACTGTAACAAATACCAATGAATTCGAAAATAATAAAGCAGAAACTTCCTACGATCTGTCCACGATAGATCCGATGGAAGAAAGCACAGCACATACTACTACGGAAATATATGAAACACCAACGATTAGAACAGATACAATAACCCATGTAAAAAGTAAGCCTATATATGTAACAGAAATTATTGCTATTAATACAGATAATAATGACGATATTTTAGCTGAAGACAAGAATTCAAACTACAGTTTCAAAGATAAAACTAGAACTACTTATAAAAGCACAGACAATTCGGAACAATCCACCATATCCTCTATGAATAATTTAGAACTTTTGACGTCTGAAATAGCGTATGATGATTCAACTAGCAACTTTCTAACTAATAATACCCAGGTCGTAGATACAAATGCAGTAAATACGAACGATGTAATTGAAGCAAAAGTAAGCATGGAAGACAATTTGTCGCTTACCAGTAAATTAGCAACTATCGAACATTTAGAAATATCTAATATGTATCAAATATCTACACAAGCATATGTGGACACAGAGCAAGGCCTTACTGATACACGTAGCACATCTGTAACAAATACCAATGAATTTGAAAATAATAATCAAGACACTTCTTACGACCTGTCCACGATAGATCTGATAGCAAAAAGCACAGCATATACTACTACGGAAATATATGATAAACCAACGATAAGAACAGAGACAATCACCCATGTTAAAAGTAAGCCTATATATGTAACAGAAATTGCTATTAATACAGATAAAAATGATAATATATTAGCGAAAGACGAAATTGCAAACTATAGTTTCGAAGATAGAACTGGAACTACCAGTCAAACTAGCACCGAAGCCTCGGGATTATCCACCATATCAGCTGTGAATAAATTAGAACTTCATGATGATTCAACTAGCAACATTTTAACTAATAATATCAATGTCGTAGATACAAATGCAGTAAATAGAAACGATGTATTTGTAGCAAAAGTAATCATGGAAGACAACTTGGCGCTTACGAGTAAATTAGCAACTATCAAATCTCTAGAAATATCCAGTATGGATCAAGTAACTACACAAACTTATGTAGATGCAATGGAAGGCCTTACTGATTCGCATAGCACGTCCACAAGAAATACCAATGAATTAAAAAACAATAATGCAGAAACTTCCTTTGATCTGTCCACGATAGATCTGATAACAGAAAACATAGCACATACGGCTTCGGAAATATATGATACATCAACGATAAGAACAGATACAATAACCCAGGTAAAAAGTAAGCCTATACATGTAACAGAAATTGCTATTAATACTGAAAATACTGATGATATTTTAGAGGAAGACAAAAATGCAAATTATAGTTTCGAAGATAGAACTAGAACTACCATTAAAACTAGCACCGAAACCTCGGAAATATTCACCATATCCTCCGTGATTAAATTAGAACTTTTGACCACTGAAATTGCTCATGATGATTCAACTGGCCACATTTTAACTAATAATATCGTGGCAATAGATACAAATGCAGTAAATGCAAACGATGTATTTGTAGCAAACGAATCTCTAGATATAGACAATATGGATCAAATATCTACACAAAGTTTTGAAGACGCAAAGGAAGGCGTTACTGATACCCATAGCACGTCTATAACAAATAACAATGAATTGAAAAATAGTAATGCAGAAACTTCTTATGATCTGTCCGCGATATATTTGACGGGAGAAAGCACGGCACATACTAGTACAGAAATATATGAAACACCAACGATAATGACAGATACCATAACCCATGTAAAAAGTAAGCCAATATATGTATCAGAAATTGCTATGAATATAAATAATGATGATGATATTTTAGCGAAAGGTGAATATACAAACTATAGTTTCGAAGATAGAAGTGGAACTACCAGTCAAACTAGCACCGAACCCTTGGAACTATCCACCATATCATCTGTGAATAAACTAGAATTTTTTACGACTGAAACAGCTCATGATGATTCAACTAGCAACATTTCAACTAATAATATCAAGGCCGTAAATACAATTGCAGTAAATAAAAACGATGTATTTGTAGCAAAAGATAGCATGGAAGACAATTTGGCGCTTTCGAGTAAATTAGTAACTATCGAACCTCTAGAAATATCCAGTATGGATCAAATATCTACACAAGCTTATGTAGATGCAAAGAAAGGTCTTACTGATTCACATAGCACGTCCGCAACAAATACCAATGAATTCGAAAATAATAATGCAGATGCTTCCTATGATCTCTCCACGATAGATCTGATAACAGAAAGCATAGCACTCACTACTACGGAAATATATGATACACCAACGATAACAACAGATACAATAACCCTTGTAAGGAGTAAGCCTATGTATGTAACAGAAATTGCTATTAATACTGATAATAATAATAATATTTTAGTGGAAGACGAAAAAGCAAACTATGGTTCCAAAGATAGAAATAGAACTAGCAATAAAACTAGCACCGAGACCTCGGAACTCCCCACCATATCCCCTTTGGATAAATTAGAACTTTTGACCACTGATATAGCTGATGATAATTCAACTAGCAACATTACAACTAATAATATTGAGGCAATAGATACAAATGCAGCAAGTGCAAGCGATGTATTAGTAACAAAAGTAAGCATGGAAGATAATTTGGCGCCTACGAATAAATTAGCAACTATCGAACCTCTAGAAATATCGAATATGTATCAAATATCTACACAAACGTATGTAGATGCGAAAGAAGACCTTACTGATACACATAGCACTTCTGCAACAAATACCAATGAATTCGAAAATAATAGCGCAGAAACTTCCTACGAGCTGTCCACGATAGATATGATGGCAGAAAGCACAGCACATACTACTACGGAAATATATGATACACCAACTATAGGACCAGATGAAATAACCCATGTACAAAATAAGACCATATATGCTAGAGAAATTGCTATTAATACAGGTAATAATGATGATGATTTAGCGGAAGGCGCAAATGCAAAACACACTTTCGAAGATAGAACTGGAACTATCAATAAATTAGCTGGCGCAGAAACATCGAAACCGTCCACCATACCCTCTGTAATCAAACTGGAACTTTTGATAACAGAAATAACTCATGATGGATCAATCAGTAACATTAAAACAAATAATATCGAAGCTGCAATAAATCCCGACGAAATATTTGTAGCAAAATTAAACATGGAAGGCACTGTAGTGCCTAAAAGTGAATTATCTGATATGCAATCTTTAGAATTATTAAATGCTAAACAAATATCTGCAGAAACTTATGCAGAATCACACGAAAACCTTTCTGATACTACGCCTGTAACTGAAGCTAATCAATCCGAATATAATGACGCAGAAATTTCACATGATCTGCCCACGATAGATCTATTCACAGAAAGCATAGAACATACTATGACGGAAATATATGAAGCAAAAACGAAACCATCCACCATATCCTCTGTGATGAAACTGGAACTTCTGACAACCGACATAACGCGTGATGGCTCAACCAGTAACACCACTGTCCCTGATAATATTGAAGTCGTAGATATAAATGCAATAAATACAAATGATGAAGTTGTATTGGAAGTACGCACGAAAGACGCTGTGGAGCATACGAGTGAAATAGCTGACACGCAATCTTTAGAAATACTCAATGAGGATCAAATATCTACAGAAACCTATATAGAATCACTGGAAAACTTCTTTTATACCAGGTGTGTAACTAAGGCTAATCAATTCGAAGAAATTGACTCAGAAATTTCACATAATCTGTCCACGAGAGATCTAATGACAGAAAGCATAGCACATACTATAACAGAAATATATGAAGCACCAACTGAACCATCGACGATATCCTCTGTGCCCAAACTGGAACATTTGACAACCGACATAGCTCATGATAGTTCAACCAGCAGCATTGTAACTAATAAAATTGTAGCCGTAGATACAAATGCAATAAATAAAAATGATGAATTTGTAGTTAAAGTAAACATGATAGATGCTGTGGTGCATACAAGTGAATTAGCTGACGCGCAATCTGTAGAAATATCCGATGCAGAACAAATATCTACAGAAACCTATGTAGAAGCACAGGAAAAGTTGTTTGATACCACGTCTGTAACTAAGGCTAATCAACTCAAAAATATGGACGTAGAAACTTCACATGATCTGCCCACGATAGATCTGATGACAGAAAGCATAGCAAATACTAAACTAGATGCACCGACGGATCCATCTACCATATCATTTGTGATCAAACTGGAACATTTGGCGACTGACCAAGCTCACGATAGTTTAACCAGCAACATTGAAACTTATAATTTTGAAAATGCAATAGACACAAATGATGGATTTTTAGGGAAAGTAAGCTCGAAAGCTGCTATGGCGCATACGACTGAATTAGCTGAAAAGCAAAGTTTTGAAATATCCAATGCGAAAGAAATGTCTACAGAAAACTATGTAGAAGCATCGGAACTCCTTTTTGATACTACGTCTGTAACTAAGGCTAATCAGTTCGAAAATAATGACGCTTCATATGATCTCTCCACGATAGATCTAATGAAAGAAAGTAAAGCTCATACTATAACAGAAATATATAAAGCACCAACGGAACCAGCCACCATATCATCTGTGAATAAATTGACTTTTTTGACAACCGACATAACTCCTGATGGCTCAACAAGTAACTTTATCAGAAATAATATTGAAGCAGGAGGTACAAATGCAATAAATACAAACGATGCACTTGTGGCGAAAGTAAGCAAGGAAGACACTTTGGCGCCTGTTAGTGAATTGGATATCACCAAATCTTTAAAGATATCAAATATGGAACACATATCTACAGGAACGTATGTGAAATCGGAAAAATTTCTTATTGACACATATACCCCGTCCGTAACTAAGAACAATGAATTCAAAATTAACAACGCAGCAACGACTTATGATCTGTCCACGATAGATCTGATAACAGAAAGCACAGCACATTCTACAAAGGAAATATATGATATGTTCACGTTAAAAACTGATACAATAGCTGATGCGAAGAGTAAGCCTATATATGTAACACAAATCGGCATTAATGAAAATAATAAAGATGATATTTTAGCGAAAGACGTAAATTTCAAATATGGTTTTGAAGATACAGCTACAACCACCAATAAGTTAACTAGCACAGAAAAATCGGAATCATCCGTCATATTCCCTGTGAATAAATCAAAACTTTTGACAAACGAGATAGCTCATAAAGCCTCAACCAGCAACTTGATAACAAATAATATCGAAGCCGTAGATACAAATACCATAAATACAGTCGATGTATTTGCAACAAAAGTAAGCATTGAAGACATTGTGGCGCAGACGAGTGAGTTAGCTAGCAGGAAGCCAATAAAATACACAACATCTGATATTGATGGCTCAATCAATGACAATGGGGTCCATAAAAAATATAGCTCATTATCTGAAACAACAGCACCATTCCCGTTTAATACGAACGAGAGAGCACCCAGAATAGTAACTACAAGTACATCTAGTTCACTGGCTGACACAACTTTTCCAAAGTTACCTTACACTGCTGAAAGGTCAAGTATAAGTGGAGTGAACCCATCTATTACATTGCCTGATACCCGATTCCAAGAGGCCGTTATTACAACTGAAGAACCATCACGACGTCTTCATATGCTTAGTTCGCAGTCTGAAACAACTTTTGAAGATATCACTAATACACCTGGAGTTTCAAATGAAATGGGACGCTTGAGTTCGACAAACTCACCGCCTGAAACAACGACACCAACACAAACAGTATTTCAGGAAATAAGTCTAATAGAGCCCATAAAAACATTTAGCTCTTTATCATCCCCTCAAATCACAAATTATTTCACTCGTTTATCTGTGGATTTATCCAATTCAATGTCTGAAGCAACTTCTTCAGCGGCGACTGAAGCAGTTCGAGAATCAATCACAACAGAGCTGCAAACACCAACTAATTCACCGCTTGAAAGATCTTCTCAGGAAACGCCCAATAGAGCTGCTAAAAGTATAACTCTAATCACCTCTACGACTGCATCTAGCTCAGAATCTGAATCCGCATCCCAAGAGACAGTTAGCACAAATAAAAGAAAACCCACGTTAGTGTCTGAAAGTATATCTAATGCAAATCCTGCACCAACTTCTCAGGCAAAATTTTATGCAACGTGGAAATCAGCCATTGTTGAACCGATAAGTACAGTAATCTCAGTGTCTGAAAGAAACTTTCATGAGTCACCCGATAAAACTGAGATATCAATAATAGAAAAACCTGTGGGTACGTTTAGCTCATTACCGGAAAGAACTTTCCAAGAGCCTTTTAATACACTTGAGGACTCAACGAAGGTAAATTATGAGGGGATTTATAATTTAGAGCCTAAAAACCCATTTCTCGATGCATCTATTGTAACTCCAATTTCATCCCAAATTGAAGATGTGAGTACAACCAGTCCCTCCCCTGAAGCAACTTTCCAAGTGACATCTGATAGAATTGAGAAAATAATTATGGCAGAAGATTTCGTTTCCTCTGTGGAAACAGGAGAAGCAATAATGAATCAATCTATAAATTCGGCCACAGCAGTAATAGCTGTGGAAATCTCAGATAGCAGTATAGCAATAAGTTCCACGGAAAGTGAAAGAAAGCCTCCATCTACAAGTCGGTTATTTGCAGAAATTACATCCAAAATAACTACAACGAGAACGACCACAATCGGACAACTGCCTGAGGGTACTTCGCAAGAGACATCTGCCACAACTTGGACTTCCAGTATAGAAAGCCAGGATTCTTCTGCTAGATACAAATTAGATGATGAATATGACTACCAATTCGTCAATTCCGCTCGTAAACCAACGCCTCTTCTTTCTGGAGCACTATCATCAGCTATTCTGTGTTTTTTATTCTATAGAATATGCAATGTATTGTAATATATTTGCTATCAATAAAGAGTTACTTTGTTGTCCTTTTATTGCAGGCTGGAATTAATTAACACCAATAATTTTTGCAAAATCTCGAATTGTAGTGCCTGTCTTGTTAACATATTTTTTAAATTGCCTCTTTCATTCAATTCATTTTCTTAAGAGGTAAAGAAACGGTCGAGGACACGGTCCTCTGAATTAAGTCCTAAGTATCCTAGGTAAGTTATTTTTATGATGGTATTAACTGATTTTTTCCGTATTTATAATAAATCTTAAATCATTTAGGAGCATTATGCACATTGCAAAATAGTAAAGTGCATCAGCCATGTATGACAAATGGTTGGTGTTGTTAGCTAACGGCTCCTACAGCTGTTGGCCCATGCCCCAATTGGTGTTGTAGGAACCTTTGCAAATAAATAAATTTGCACAAAATAATGCGCGGGAGATATTTAGTCAAATAACTAACACCCTGTAAAGTATACAGCTGTTTTGCAGACAATAGTCTTCAGGAGACAATTTAGTCAAAAAAATTTACACCCTGTAAAATATGCAGATATTTTGCAGACAATAAGGAGTCCATGATTACAATCTTAATTAAATAGGTCCACGACCATATTAAAATATATACTGTTGGCTCACAGCCTTTTAATCGCTCAAGTGATCCCTCAGAAAATATGGCGCACGGCCTTGATGCCAAATTTATTTTACCATAACACCCTGTAAGATATGCAGCTATGTTGCAGACAATAGCCTGCGGGTAATATTTTAGTCAAAACAGCTAACAGTCTGTAAAGTATACAACTATTTTTCAGACAATAGTCTGCGGGTGATATTTTAATCAAAGCAACTAACACATTGTAAAATATACAGCTATTTTGCAGACAATAAGGAGTCAGTCCATGATAGCAATTTTAATTAAATAGGTCCAAGACCATATTAGAAATATATACCGTTTTTTGTCCCTATTGGAATTGATTATTGCTGCATAAACAGGGGAAATATTATACACACAAGTCTATCTGATTATCATTTGGCGGTGACAAGTTTGGAGTTGGCATAATAAACGATCACTTCTTAGTAAGTCAATAGCCGACATTTAGTGGAGAAGTCGAATAGGTAGGTCCTCGGCTCTAGGCTTAATCAATTAATAATTGACAATAAAAATAATATTAAGAATATTTTGCGTTGCGAAGCCCTCGGCCAAGACCTATCCTTTTTCTATGCCCTCGGCAAGAATGTTTCGATTGAGTGCTATTTGTGTGCAAATTATAAGACCCTCGGCCTCTGCACTATCTAACTCAATCTGAATTTTTCGATTGAATGCAAATTATCAGACCCCCGACCTATGCACTAACTAACTCAAGGCCTTGGCCTAAACATATTCTTTTTCTCTGCCCTCGGCAAGAATTTTTCGATTGAGTGCTATTTGTATGCAAATTATAGGCCCTAGGCCTATTGACTATCTAACTCCATCTAACCAATTCTTTGTGGGGAAGTCTAATGGTTAGGTCCTCGACCCTAGGCTTAATCAATTAATAATTTACAATAAAAATAATATTAAAAATGTTTTGTATTGCGAAGCCCTCGGCTTGGACGTATTATTTTTCTATGCCCACGGCAAGGCGAATTTTTTGATCGAGTGCTATTCGTACGCAAATATTACAAGGCCTTCGTCTATGTACCTTATTCTCTATTTCTCACGGTTGAGCAACGTATTGTGCCTTACTGAAAGCCTGCATGAATATGAATTTAATAAGCCCTCGGCTTATATGCAAGGTTTTTTAATTATTCTAATTATTTAAAATAGTCTAGTTGTAATTAGTGAGCTTAGCGTGAACCTCAATACAACTTATCAACTGTACATTGTATCATTGTACGTAGATATTTGTTCGTAAATATTAGGCCCCGGTCTAGTCCTATATAGGCAATTTATTAACACTTACTTGAGGAACTGGACAATATATTTTCCCTTCTTTTCGACATTTTATTTCACAAACACAAACACAGCACGTTTTTTCAACGTATTCGATGGATACGGAAAACAGAATGAGTAAGGCTCGTTTCATACGATACGGATTTTAGCCGGTCCGGTTCTATTGCTTTTACCGAATAACATTTTCCGCCTTTTCACACGCGGTTTTATTAGTTTTAACGTGTAGTCCAGTTAAACTAAATGGCCCCTTTCAGACGATACGATACACGGCACGGCGCCGCAGAATCCCGGTCGAACTTCAGGCAGGTATTCGGACGCCGTCCCCGATTGTTTTTAATTCCGTAGCGTCTGAAAGGGGCCATTTAGTTTAATGCACTAGTGGGCTACACGTTAAAACTAATAAAACCGCGTGTGAAAAGGCGGAAAATGGTATTTAGTAAAAGCAATAGAACCGGACCGGTTAAAATCCGTATCGTATGAAACGAGCCTAAGCATTGAGGTGCGATAGCCGGCTCGGGTTGAAGGTAAAAAAATGTATGCTTTAAAAACGTATCGATGGGTATGGTGATTCAGAAACTACAACGTAATCATATCGGAAGACAAGCGATGGAAAACTCAATTTAACTGTAGGTTTATTGATTTGGGTTATATAAAATAATAAATAAGTAGTCTGTAGTATAAAAGTAAAAAACGTACTTAAATATATAACTTATACTATCACAATTATGCAAGAAAAACTCAAATTAACAATAATAGTAGTCAATACAGGTTTTTCCATGAACTGGTATATGGAGCGGCGTACAGCATATTAATACCGGTTTATCTCTCTTGAATCGGACATAATAAATGGGTTTCAGTTCAGATATCAATAGTCGATTATCCCCATATCTCTTTGCTAAAAATAAAAGTACATATTTTATATTAGCAAATACAATTTAACAATATAAAATAACTAGGATATACATTCAATTATGTAGTATGTCATTCAAGTTTTTATTTATTTTACAATTAATGAGAGGCGTTGTGTGCATTATGGGCTCAAGTTTAATTCATGACTTACGGAAAAACTCTCAAAACAAAATGTGCGTTTTTCGATGAACCGTTAATCCCCAATTATTTTTTGACATTTGATGTTTAGATAGATGTAGAGCGATAGTTCACTTAGTTTTTGGTGTATTTTTTTTTAATAGAAATTTGGTTGTGGGTTGGGCCACTTTGGCGTTAGCTGATTTTATTTTTATTGCAAATAAAAAACATTCATAGAAAATATTATATTTGAAGCACAAAAACAAAATTATAATTTTTAGTTACAAAATATATTTAATATTAATCAAGTCATTTCTTCGTCGATCTGATCTTCAAACACATTGGGATCTTCTTCAACATGCCCCATGTGAACCACCTGACGATAAAAATCGTGATTAACCGGTAGAATGCAGTCAAGTAAAAAAAGCAAGTGTTTGTATTTTGCTTCTTGTATGGGCTTAAGACCCTCAAATAGTGAAGAAGGTTGAGCTAAGTCTTGAAAACTCTTACAACCTCGTTTTTTGATGCTAACTGCGTTAAATGGGACACTTTTATTGTTATAGTACTTGTATTGAAGAACTCCAGGTTTTTCCTTTTCCCCTCGAGGCCACTGTATTTCGCAACCACTCAACTTTTTCGCCAGTTTCTGTTTTCTTGCAATTTGTCAGGGCTTTTACAATCCCGTTGTGGAAAAGAAATCGTTAAATTTCATAACAACAACATTGAACGGTTTTCTATTTCTACTTTCAAGAACTACTTGAACCCAGTCATTGGCAACATAAATGTTTTTGTAATGTTTTTTGTTCTTTTCAATTAAACCAAAATATTGATCATTTGGTAGATAGAAGTGACCAGACACTAAGAACTTCTGGTCAATTATGTCTACTCTATATTCGTTGGAAGATACAGTTACAAAAAGAAGCCATTTTAAAATTTCGATTCTGACCACCGCATTGATCGCTATATATTAGTAGTTTTCTTGTGGAAACATTGTTTTTAATGTAGTATGCAATGTTATTTCTTGAGATCACTGCGATGCAATGCTCTGATGCCACATTAACATATGCGTTGCATCAGTTTCTAGATTATGAATTCCAAAACAGAACTTCTAGAGTTGCCTTTTATAGTATGCAACCCCCGTGGAATTTACTGGTGTTGCCAAAGTTTTCATCAAGTTTAACGATATGCTCGGGCAGGCTCAGAGTCCTGCTTCATGCCTTGACAAGCAGCTTCAGCTTTTCTATGATGCAGCTCTTGTTCCCTTTTAATCTCTTCAGGGTCCTGACCATCTTCTAAAGCTGATTTAATTTTGATTTGGAACGCATCACATTTACGGCAACTGTCGGACAGGGGGGCTTGAAACTTTAGATTAAAGTCGTTTTTGAAAATTTTACGAAAAACAAATAATGAAACTGGGTGAGGAACCTCATTCTTATACAGACTTTACAACTTAGTTATATCCAATAATTGTATACAACTTTTTTGCTCCTCAGAGTGCTCCTTGCTTTTGTGCTGATACCTTGGCGAATTTGCTGACATGATTACGCCAAGACATGTTGTTTTCTACGTTGATGCCCAGCAAGCTTATGGATGAGGCCAGTGTCAGTGTTTGTTTTTTTTTTTTAAAAGGCAGCTGCTTGAGTCTTTTCTACGTTAAACTAGACATTATATACCTCACTCCATTCCACAAAGGCGTTCACATCCTCATTAATGGCAGCAATATGATTTTCTCGCTCGCGTTGGGAACTAGTAGCGGTCATTGGAGCCCGCGACATGAATAAGGATATAAGAGTGCTGTCATCTGCAAAGCTGTAAATAAAATTGTTTGTCCTGTCCAAAAATTCATTGATATAAAGCAGGAGCAGTGTGGGAGATAATATTCACCCTTGAGGAACCCCATCAATACTAACTCGAAAGCTTGGATCCTTTACGAAAATGGAAATCCATAGAAGCAGTACTGGTGGTAGTCCGTATGCTGTCAATTTGCTTAACAAACCATCATGCCATACACTATCAAACACTTTGGATATGTCGAGAGCCGCTGCACGAGATTCGTCGTAGCTTTCGACGGCTTTGGTCCACAGGAAGGTCACGTAAGTCAGAAAATCTCCCGTTGATCTGTGCTTGCGGAAGCCATACTGGTGATCTCTTATGATTCCTGCCGATTTAAGATATTCTAAGCTACCTACATAATTATTATTGTTGCCTTTTTTAACATATTCGACTAGGGGGAAAAATCATATAATCCTTGTTTTAATTTTCCAATTATCATTAGTCTCTGTGTTCCGCAGAAGACAAAACAAATATATACTTTTCATGCATTATAAATGATTACCTTTATTCTCTTTTAGTGCTACCATTTTCTGTTAGCGGGTCCTCATTATAAATATCATTATCATCAACCAAAATCTGATCTACTTCAATATTACTGCTAACGTCAATTTCTCTTAACCAAAGAAGTCCATTTCAAAATATTTTAGATATTACTCAACATAAACAATAAATACAATGTTTATTTTTAAAAGGCAATGGTCATGCTTATACTATTCTACTCGGGTGTCTAAAATGAATAATATTAAATTCTAAGCTATTGAAGTTTTAGATGCTATTTTGTATGTATATGCCCCATACTAACTTCCAATACAATAAAACCAAAGTAGCTTACCCAGTCTGTAGAAGAGTTTTGAGTTTTGACAAATTTTGATAGATTTCGGTTTGCAATACGACCGTTTCGAGCCAATCTTTCATTCGTATTCCTCCATTTTTCCATCACTAAAGCATTCGACGATTTCGGGCAGTATACCCTAAAAGTTCAAGATGAACCGTCGAAATTTGAAATCCAACATAGCATCAGATCGCGCGTAAAACTTTTTAATCCATTATCTGTATTAAACCCTGCCACAGAACATCGCATTTTAATAAAAAATAATCCTCCAGTGCCACAAAAAAACCACCGAAATATCCCAAAACCAAAGAAACTCAATGTAGACAAATGGGTTTAATGTCGGAATCTAGCCAAATCTCGTTTTGCTTGACGTAAGCACTTGGCTCCACCCTATGGGGAATAGCATATCTCTCTTGGTTGTATCATGATAATTTTAACAGCAGAATCCTAGGTAAAAACTAAAATGAATTTAGCCCTAATTGGCAGTTAGGTGTACGCCATTTTCGGGCAGTTAAAATATATGCTATAATTTACCATTCTAGTGGAAGGAATTCCAATCAATTTCAACCCCCATTACCCTCTCAAACATAAACAAATTCATATACTATGTAAAAAATAAAATAAAATTGGCGTGCTCCGCTGTTTTGAAAATAACATTTTGAGATACAAAAATATTTTTATTTTGTATTATATGTTTATAACCCAAAGTAATATTTGCCCTGTAATAGTTATTTATAACGTTATAATGAAAACAAAGAACCCTGCATGGTCTATGACGTATGCTCGCCAAATATTAGCATGGATTTGTCTATTCTGTAGACATGTTTTTGGTTTCTGGCCTTAGCTTTATTAGCCATTTCATAACGTTTTTCGCGTTATGAGAAACAAACAGCCCTGCATGGTCTGTGACACATGCCCGCCATAAAACATTAATTTACTGATATGGCATGGGTTTGTCTATTCTGTAGACATGTTTTTGTTTTCTGACCTATTAGTCATTTCATAACGATTTTCGTTTTATGATAAATAAACAACCCTGCATGGTCTCTGACACATGCTCGCCAAATATATATACGCATTTGGCATGGGTTTGTCTATTCGCTAGACATGTTTGTTTTTATGGGGCCCTCAATAGTTATTTTGTAGCGATGAGATAAACAAACAACCCTGCATTTGCCTATTTTGTCAACACGTTTGCATGACGACTCACAACGGTTATGGCATACTTGTTAACCTATGCTTATCAAATAGGTTTGACAAGCAATCATATGATGAATTTTGTATCTTCTATTTGCCTGGGAAGAAAGAACAGAACCTACATAATAGGCCTCTTTTGTCATTATAGGCGATGACTCTGACAGTTCGTCAAGTTCTGACTCAAGTAGCTCCTCACAGTCTAACCCTACTAGTATAGACCATAGTCCCGAACCAAACAATTGCTTTGAAAAACATTCTGGGTTCTGACCCTTCGAATGATATTTCATTTGGACCCAATATGTCGGAGGGAATTGCACTTAGATGGAAAAACTACCTGTCAGTGGGGATAGACAAAGAAATTAAGACTAAGTTTTTTGATAAATACAAAATACCCGAAGATTGTCAAATTCTTCAGGGACCCAAGTTAAATCCTGAGGTTCAAGCTCTGCTGTCACCTGTAGAGCAGAAAAAAAGAGACTTTTCTCTTAGAATTACAGACAATAATGGTAAAGGTCTAACGGCTTTAGAAAGAGTCCTAGTTCGTCTCGGTAAGGAGAAAGGAATGGTGAACCTGACGAAGATCTTTTGGGGTTAGCAGAATCAGCACAGCTGTTTTCTATGGCCCATAACACCGTTTCCGCTCATCGGAAATTTCAAATAAACCATCACTTTAACCTAAAAACGCAAAAGATAACAGCTGCGCAGTCTCCGGATTTACTTCTCTTGGGCGACGATTTCGCAGAAAAGTGTAAAAATGCAAAATCGTTTGAAAACACCGCCAAAAAACTGCCAGCAACCGCTTCTACGTCAAGAAACGCGTCAGCTCGTGCCTCCAAGAAACGGTGGAAAGCAACAACCACATTACCAGACAAGGGACCCACAATCGGTTTTAGTTTATTTAAGCTCATTATACCCTCCTGATAAACTTAATTCAGAATCATTAACCATTCGAATGGTTCTACTTTTAGCCCTTTGCTCGGCACAACGAGCTCAAACTTTTTCTTGGATTGGGTTAAGTAATATTAGAATCAATGAAGAGGGCATTGAAATGATTCTTTTAGACATTCTAAAAACTTCGGGGCCTAAAAAACCTCAACCCCTGCTTTAAGCCCTTTCTTCAAAGAAAACCCTGAGCACTGTATGCGCTCCACTTTTTTACAATACATAGAAAGCACAAAAACGATTCGAGGAAATGAGGATTTACTTATATTAACAAAAAAAAAAAAACCTCATAAACCCGCCACGTCGCAAACCATAAGTCGATGGATCAGAAAAGGATTAGGAAATGCGGGAATTCATCAAAAATATAGAGGACACAGCACGCGGCATTTCGCTTCTTCTGCAGCCCTCAGGGCTGGTGTTTCAATCGAGACCATCAGGAAGGCTGCAGTATGGTCAGACAAGAGCGAAACGTTCAATAGGTTTTACAATAAGCCTTTAGATAATAAGGAATTTTTTGCTAATTACGTTAAAAAGTATATTTAGAAATTGGTATGTAGGCATAGGTTAAGATTTAGTGATTAAAATTATTTACTGGCTTTGTTGGGTTAATGTAACAATAATATGTGAAACATTACTTGTGGAAATAGAATTATTTACGGGTATGGACGTTTATTTAATAATTTCAAGATCGCCATATACTCTAAACAACTATTCGAATGTGACCAATCGAAGTATAATTAAGGATTAAACGACTTACCTGTAAGGAAGTTCAATCCAAATTATACGAGATTGGTTACATCCGAATAGTCTCACCTCTCCGGAATAATTAAATTTAGGTGCGTATCGTCGAACTAAATTAACCCACCCATGGCGGTCTTTAGGTTCAATGAAGTATACTGGAGCGACGATGCGACGAAAGGTAATGCGGTACGAGGACAGGGCGCAGCTTGATTCTTATCTCTCAAAACTTGCGTGTGACGTGCTACGAAGTATCACTACAGGGTGTTCTATTCGGACGTGACCAATCTCGTATAATTTGGATTGAACTTCCTTACAGGTAAGTCGCTTAGTCCTTAATTATACTGAGTTTGTAAAGGCAACTGGCCTATTTCACTCGCTCTGCAACCATACACAAATTTAAATTAGAAAAAGTTTCGTAATTTGATCAATAATAGATTTTTTTAATATACTAAAAAAAGTCCTATTTGATCAGTCAAGGTTTCAAATACGCTGTATTTTTGCCAATATTCCTCAAAACTAGAGTTATTAAAACCTAGTAACATTTTATACTATTATAAAAATTAATATAGAATAAGGTACATCCTGTAAAATTTATAATTGTAAAGGAAACTTTTTATTTCATTTACAATTTGCCGTAAAATATAAGAGACTTCCAATCTAAATACAAAAGTAACTCTCTTGCAAAGTACCTATTGAATGGAAGTTTACTGGATTTCGATTCTGCTTGGACCATCATCTAAATGTCTAATACTCACATCTTTTTCTGCCTGAAGTAAATCCTGGTGGTAATTTTGGTTCTCTACATGCATCACGCATACGAACTCTCATATCATCATTGCTGCAAATTGAATCAGATAGGTTTTCTGCGAGCACCCAGACTTTCAGAAGGGCACTTATCAAGAATATAGGTGCAAAATAAACCAGCTAAAATAATAATAAAAAAAATATACTAAAAGAGACTTTTATCCACAATAACGAAACAGAATTTATGCACTAGACGCGCGTTTCGCTAATCATGTTAGCATCATCAGGAGATAATTAAATCAGTTTTAGTCATATCCTGATGATGCTGGTTGTCAATATCTTCGACCACCCTTAATATCTTTAAGATAAAATAAATTATGTAACCTCTAAGAATCAGTCGTACCGGGTACGGTAGGACACGCTTAAAAGTATTCACTACGCTATGGCTGGGTGAATTTAACTAAAATAGGTAATGTAAAGAGAGGCCAAAATGATGAAATTTCACGAGAGCTCATTAATTTATCTTGTCATTTTCAATTATTTAAGTTGATGGTGTCAAACTTATTTACAAACTCCAATCTAGTTTTAGGTTACTATTTGAACCGGTCCACTAACAACAGTATTAAATTTTCGAGGTATTTAACCCTGAAAAAAGATAACTCTACTAGCTCAACATAATTACAGTATCCACTGATCTAGGAAGGTGACAGTATCCGTCGTATTATCAAACTTTAATCGTTCTGCTGTTTTGCGGTTTTATACAAAAATAGTAGATGTCAGTGTCCATCAGGTTAATTTAAAATTAATATTTATTAATAATATTAATAATATTTCAATAATTTCGCCCCGTCCTTTACAAAAAAATTGATGTATTTATATTTTTTCCGATTCGCTTCATTAATTCTACATAACGACAGTCTCCCCGAACGGACGCATCGCTCTTGACTAAAACAATAATTGTAATTATTAAATTAAAATTACTTTTTAAGCAGTACTGATGAAAAATGTATTAATAGGTATTCGTTAATGACATGCTGATATTTGAGGATGTGATTCCTCAGGCCGTTTTATGAACAAAAGTCCATATGAATTACAAGGGTTTAAGGGTGTAATTTTTATTAACATTGATAATGATTCCAAATAAATCAAAAATAAATTGAATTCATACCATTTATTTAGAGGTAAAGTCCATTTCTTTTATCTTTTTATAAATTGTAAGTTTTCAATTTATTTTTTTTACATTCCTGATCATTTTCAATGTTATTAAAAATTAATACATTTATACCGTTGCATGGTTATATAGACTTTCGTTCATGAAATAGCCTGATGATTCACACCCTCAAATATTGCACGTCAGTATGGAATATGTGCTTAAACATTATTCGTCAGTTCTACTGCTAAATGAAGCAATTTTAACTCAATTTTTTTAGACGAGAAAAAATTAAGAGATAGTTTTTTGCAGAATTGACCAGGCTTGAAAAATATCCTCATGGAAAAATGTCAGTGGCGTACTACTTTTTTGCACAAATATCAGAAGACATGCCTGCAAGGGCGCCACTGATAGTGATAGACTAACTTTTGCCACAGAAAATATGTGGTTATATATCCTATTAACACATACTAAAATTTTAAATAATATATTAGGTTCTTTCGGAGATATTAAAAAATATCTATTTAAAACAAAGTCCCCTGTAGCAAAAGATTTAAGACGATGCAGCCATATGTTCATAAGAAATTCTCTTAATAAAATGACCGCAGAAATCAGACCGAGAAACATTAGCACGTCTTTAAGGAAGACCCTGTATAAGAATATCAACCCCTAGTTTAAAAAAAATGACGGCGTTGCTTATTTCGCATGTCTAAATTAATATCTTATACAATTTCATCGATTGTGGTAAAGTAAACAGAGTAATGTGGCTCAGGCTCCTATTTTCGAAAAAAGAATGTGTTTTGCTTCTGCGATAATATTAATTTGTTTTTTAACAATAGCATTATGTACCTCATGCAAAACAATAGATCTATTTATATGTTATCTTCGCATTCTTCTCATGCTTCTTTAGATTTACTTAGTAATGGCCTAGGACAATAATACTTTCCATACATCAAATTCTTTTAAAATTAGTCTAAAATTCTCATGGAAGGAATCATACGTATGCATATTTATGAACTTTCCTCCTCTCATAACTCGCAAAAAACGTGAAAATTAATATACTAATCCTATTTCGCTGCTGCCTATTTTGTCGAAGGTTTTTGAGTCTGTGTTAAGGATTCAAATTACTGACTATTTTATGGAGAGTGGCCTCTTTTTCCAGCGCTAATTTGGGTTTGTAAAGAGGAAGACCACAACACTTGCTATAGACTCTCTTGTTGGGCAAATTTTGGATGGGTTTGAGCACGGAAATGACACATATGCTTCATTTTTAGAGCTGGCTAAAGCCTTCGATTGTGTCTCACATTGTATACTTCTGAAAAAGTTGTCTTTTTATGGTTTTGATGGAGGCAGTGTGAATCTCATAACTTCATATCTGTCAGATCGCTCTCAGTTTGTCGCCTTCCAGGGTACCGTCTCCCAGAAACGGCATATTCTGCATGGGGTTCCCCAGGGCTCGGTCCTCGAACCAACTGTTTTCTGGATTTATGTTAATGATTTGGTCAAATTTTAGGATGATGCAAATCTTATATTATTTGCTGATGACACGACAACTTTTACAACATATCATCCATTCAGAATAGATGACTCTGGTATATCTGAAACATCATCAAATATTCAAAATTGGTTTCTTGCAAACAGGTTGTGTGTGAATGGTGAAAAGACAGTTTCCATCAATTTTACTCTGAGAAGAGAGAAACGGGACCATCGTCTTTTAGCGGGAATGTTCAGCGCAGGTGAAGTTTTTGGGGTTCATTTGGATAGAGGGTTGACATGGGAGGGTCATGTTGACCAACTTAGTAGTAAGTTATCCAAGTCAATGTATCTGTTAAGAAATTTGGCTGGATGTGTATCGGTGGGTACTCTATTGTCGGCATATCACGGTTACTTCGGTTCGAGCATGTCCTATGCTATCCTGGAGTGGGGACATTCACCTCATGCCATGAGAATATTTAAATTACAACGTAAATGTCTGAGGATTATTGCTGGTCTGGGGTACCGGGATGACTGTCGGCGGAGCTTCGTCAATCATAAAATAATGACCCTCCCGTGTGTATATATATTGCAATGCTTGATTTATGTTAGGCAGAATATTCGCTTATTTAGAGCACACCACGAGATTCATACATATCAGACGAGGAACGACACTAACCTTGTTTTGAGCCACCTGCGCCTCTGGAGATCTAGGAGTGGCACTGCCTTCTATGGTGTGAAATTTTTTAATATGCTACCGTATGAAGTAAGAGCTCTTGGTGAAACACAATTTAAATTGAAAATGAAAAAATACTTCATGTTTGGGGCTTTCTATAGCTTTGATGAGTATTTTAAAAGTGATTTTAACTTTCGCTGAATACTTTTTGATTTTGGTTATACATTAAATGTTTAGTCATATTGTAAACGACTAGTTTTTAGTAACACGTTTTATTTCGCCAATATTACAGCCACAAATATTTCCGCCTTACACCTTAAAACTTCGCCAGTATAGTCATCATAATTACATAACGCCATGAGTCGACTCTGCTATTCATACAATAACTATATCTACGCCTTATTTCTAATCTATCTATATACTCCGTATTATATAACACCATACTGCGCCATTCGCCTTCCAGGGTTGTCACGTCCTCGCCTATTTGAATGTCGCACGTCGCCTCTCCAAAATTTGCTTGTTACATTCGGCCATCCTGCAACAATTAATGCCCTCATTAATTTAACTCGCCAGTAAATCAACCAGATCTTATCGATCTGTGCATTCGCCATAACACCAAATCGCCTACCCTAAAGGTTTCGCCTGTGGTTGCAACCTTACGCCTTTTATCAAATATCACCTTTATATTACGCCTTTGTCAGATTTTCACTCGCCTTTAAATCGTCATAGCTCTCGCCTTTCGCCAACAGAGCATTCGCCATTTGCACCTTGCCAGTTAAACTCACTTCACACTTGCGTGCACCTTTCACCCTGACCATTCGTCCTTTGCACCTCACCAGTCAGACTCACTTGCATGCACCTTTTAACCTAACCTTTCGCCCTTGGTGTTTTACACCTCGCCTCGCCAAAAAGTCAGCAAACGCCTTGCTCGTAAACGCCAGCCCGCGCCAGCAGTTGGAAATAGTACGCCTTGGGTACCCAAAATTCGCCAAACGCCTCTCTCAATTTGAGAATCGCCTCAGAAGAACGCAAAGTCTTCGTCGCCTTCGCCTGCGCATGATCCTGGGCTTCCTTACCCCTCCAATTCCACAATATCGGTTGATGGACGCCGATATCTGTCAAAAGATGACAGAAAGCTAGTATACAAGTCGCCAGGGGAAGAGCAACCAAATGCCCTCGCATTCGCCTGTAGATCGAGAGGTAGACCTTCAATCAGACACGAAAGCGCCTTTGTGCCTGAAAGCCCACACCTTTCGATCAACGCCATTTTATCATGATAATAATGGGTCATGGTTTCGCCGTCCAATTTAACCCTCGCTATCATCTCCTTGAGCAGCTGAGCAAAGTCATGCACTCTAGGAAACGCCTTCCTAAGAGCCGCCTTTCAGTCTTCCCATGAGAGGTCATATTCATCGAGCCAATTAAACCAGCCCCTTGCTGCGCCTTGCAATTTCGCCTGCATAAAATACGCTCTCTCATAGTTCGACCATTCATGAATATCGCCCAACTGATCAATTTTGCTCAACCACCTGACTACGTTACAGTCCCGACTGTCAGGATCGAAAGGGTCAAGAATGTCACCGCCTGCCCTTGCCCCCATACAGCCAGAAGTGCAAGCGGAGTCCGCCCTATCGCTACAAGCATGCTCTACTACCGCCTGAGGAACGCGCTCACCTGATTTTTCGCCCTTCTTGCTGCCCTTGGTACCGCCAGTACCAACGGCCACCCTTTGTTTCGTCGCCTTTACCGTTTCGGCCGCCTTTTGCTTCGCCGCCCTTGCCATTTCGGCCGCCACAATCTGCTGAATACTAGTTGCCAAACCGCCTTTCAACAGCTTATGCACCATGGAGACTGTTTCGCCTTCCATCGCCGATTCGCCTTCGCCGTGGTCATCGTCGCTGAATTCCAACTCGTAATCGAGCTCTAACTCGTCACTTCTACCTTCCTCCATAGGAAATCACTTGAAAAACGCCTTTTAAACACCAATGCCAATAAACACAGTTGAAATACGCCACAATTTTTACAATAATCACTAATTAATTACACAAAATATCCCCCTTATTTTGTGATTAATTAGCACACATTTGTTTATTATTATCGTAAATATCTGAAAAATCGCCAAATGTCAATCCACTGTCAAGGATAGCAACAAACGCCCGCCTTTTGTTACGAGTTTTTGTGATATCGCCATTCACAAAAAAAGAAGAAGTTGGCACTGCGATTTAACTCGCCGAAATCGCGTATTTCACCGTTCTCCACAACAAATAACACAATACGTAGGTTATCCCGACTTCTGATCTGTAAACGACTAGTTTTTAGTAACACGTTTTATTTCGCCAATATTATACAACCACAAATATTTCCGCCTTACACCTTAAAACTTCGCCAGTATAGTCATCATAATTACATAACGCCATGAGTCGACTCTGCTATTCATACAATAACTATATCTACGCCTTATTTCTAATCTATCTATATACTCCGTATTATATAACACCATACTGCGCCATTCGCCTTCCAGGGTTGTCACGTCCTCGCCTATTTGAATGTCGCACGTCGCCTCTCCAAAATTTGCTTGTTACAATATATTAAATGTTAGTTATATATTAAATGTTTTTATTGCTTTTTAGTGACTTGTTTCAATAGTGTCTTATTCTTTTTTAAGGTAATAATGTGTGTTTTTCTAAATTGTTTCAAAAGTGTGTTATTTATTTGTTGTTGGTTATAGCATTTTATTTTTATATAACACCCATATTCTAGTTTAAGGCATTTTATTATTTTGACATGTAAAAGTGCATCTTGTACATTGTTACTAATAAATTTGGAATTGAATTGAATTGAATATACGTAGAACACACATATTTCTTTTTGAGAGCCACTAACTATGCCACTAATTCATCTTTATGCGGTTAATAACGCTTATCCCTTTTTTATTTATTTATTTATAAGGCATGACGTCAATAGACTTGATACTTGACCTAAAACTAATACAAACTTAACAATATATACATATTTACAAATAAATACTGCCGACTAAGGTGGTACCTAACAAGCGCCCACCTAAACCTAAGATAACTAAATAAATGGCATGATATTTTAATACTAAATGGTTATTCTAATACTGCACTTTTTAATGTTTTTCGGCTTTATGCAGTCCTTCCTGCTGAAGGAGGGCATCCTAGGGTCTTAGTCCTTGTCCTGTTTTTTCAGAGCATCACCTCTTGGATCATTTTGTTGATATTCCTGAATGAGATCTCCTCTATGGTCATCCTTCCCATGTTCCTGGTTATTTCCTGCGTCCTCATCGTATTACTGCAGAATTTCGTCGCTGCCTCCTGTAGTCTCTGTTCTAGCGGTCTTTTCCCAGCTTCTCTGTACAGTTATCTCGTCATCTTGTTCCAGCGTGTGAAGCTTATCCTTGTTCGTTTTCGCTACGGATCTCCAAACCGGCGCGGGTGGAGCGGCGTACATGATTATTGGCCTGACGTAGGTGTTGTACAGTCTGATCTTGATGTCCTTGTCCAGTCTTAACTGGGCCGTGATGTATGGGAATATTGTGCTTGCTGCTATTCCTCCTTTTCTCCTGGTGCCCTGTATATTGTCCTTGAATATCAGCTTCGCGTCCAGTATGACTCCTAGGTACATGACGGTATTCGTGTCCTCGATCTGTGTCCCGTTGATCGTGATGTGTGTCTTTTCTCTCCTGTGTTTCTGATTGAAGTTGATAAGTTACATTTTTGTCTCGTTTATCTTCAGCTTCCATTTCTTGAAATATTCCGCTATCTGCCTGACATATTGTTCTATTCGCTGTGCCGGCACCTGCTGCGTTGATGATGTGTAGACTGCTACGTCGTCCGCGAATTATGCTATCTGGTTGTTCTGCTTCCTTGGCACGTCGTTAATATATGCTTATCCCTTAACAGCTCCTAGTAAAAAGACTTATCTTAGAACTCTAAAATCCAAATTACCAATTCTATTGCTCTTAGCTAAGGTGTATTATTGCACGCTAATCTGGAGGCTAGGCCAAACCTCTTAAAACTCAAATGGTAATAAATGCTACCTGATTTGATGGTCTATTTAATTTTCTCTACAACGATACTTTTAAGTTTTATATCAGGTCTGTCTAAATTTCAGAGAGTTACATTTATTTACACATCAATGTGCTTTTATAATCTTGATCTGAACAATTAAATGAATTTTTGTCCATTTCTCATTTGCTTCATAACTGGGATATCGAAGGAGGTCTTCGAACTACACAAGGATGGTATTGATAAAAACGAAGTACCTGCTAACACTTCTTAAAATTTCATCATGAGTTGCTTCTGATGCCCTTCTGACTCGTTCTGTTAATTTTTTCCTTGTTGTCACAGGTTAACCAATGATCTTCAGACCACGTTATTTAATGCAAAATAAATCGGGCCGGCCCTAGTGAGTCGGGCGTCATCATGTTAATCGCATGCCGTTACCTTGAAGAGTTTCTAATATAGGTTGGATTAAATCTTCTGAAATTTCCAAGTACCCATTTCCAAACGGAATTCGTAGGGCTTCCCATTATATCTTAAAATGTTATTTTAATAAATCTAAAGGAGAGCCTCAAATATGTTTCGTTGTGTCTAGCCTCCCGGTACCGGTATCCGAATAAATCCCGGTAAAATATAATGGCGGTATGATGACGTAATGGTCTACCGGTATTTACAATAATCCCGGTAGATTTTGTTCTCGTATTACAATATGTCTTCGTGATGCAATCAATTTGTCGCAAGAGCTCTCGTGGTGTAGAGGTTTAGATAGTTGGGTCCCACCTGGACGGCACGAGTTCGAACCCCATTGCTTTTTTTTATTTTTTTTTAAGATTATGTTTCTAAACAGTTTTTTTTTATTGATTTTGGGTATGTCTTGGGTTAGATTGGGTTAGCACCTGGTTAGTTTCCTTTTCTTGAGCCCCCGTAGCGAGCGAAGCGAGCGGAGTGTCATGCGGATCGACCAATAGGAGAGGCCGATTTTGATATAGTCGGCTACGCCTGTAAAAGATCTTTAAAAGCTAATTATTTTATAAAATCTAACGGGATTAATAGAAACACCATCATCAATACATACCGGAATTTATGCGGACATCGGTACCGGGAGGCTAGCATAGCTTGATATAAATACCGGTAGATTTTACGTCATTATATATACGTCATCATTTTACCGGGATTTATTCGGATACCGGTACCGGGAGGCTAGACACAGCGAATATGTTTCCGTGTCCCTCACACTAGGTTATGGGTACGAGTAAAAAATGGCAACGCATTTATGTTGTTCAAATCATTGTCTACAACTGGCTTAGCTTTGGTAAAAGGCTTTTTTAACGGTCCATTTGCTTGCAGTCCTCAATCGCATAATGAACTATGTCTCTTGAGGGCCTTGGTGGATTTGGGTAGCGCTCGGCACATTTTCGGCAAGTTCGGGATATTTTCTTTTCCGGTCATTCTTGGTAGATAACGCAAATATTTAAATATAGGTACTTCCTTAGAAAAGTTTGACCGTGACATTATAAGATTCTAAAAATAATGACAGTCAATAGCTTCTGGATTGCTGTGTTACCATCAGCTAATGTTTTGAAATGGCAAGATAAGGCCTACTTAAAAAAATCATAATGTGTTGTTCTTCACAGCGATCAAAATTTTTCAAATAATACTTTTTGCAATATATATTTAAACTCTGTAGCTTCGATACATGAAATATCGCTAAAATTTTCTGTGGATTTCAAATGTAGCAAACGTTATATATAAAAAAAAATTAGATATCGCAATTTTGTTTATAGCAAAAAAAAATAATTTATAAAAATACCCTGAATAAATAATTTTAAATTGTTTGTATTTTCTGGACAATCTGAACATTTGTTGTTTTAAACCAAATAAAAACGTTCGTGCAAGAAAGCAAGAAAACAGTTACAAAATAGTTAAACTATCCACTTACAAGTATAAGTTACTATTATAACACCTTCGAAATTTCACTTGAGTCTTATGTAGAGTCTTTGAACACGTAAAACAATTATTTTAGTTTTGAACTAAACGACTAAAAATTGATATATAAAATCCATGAAGCAAAGTTGAGTTTTAATTTCATGCTTTTGGGGACATTAATCTGGTTAATGACAGTAACAGTTTTAATAATAAAAAAGATTTATTGGCAAAATTTAGATGAATAGCTAGACATCTCGGAAACCATTAACTGTAGATAAGGGTTTATTGCACCAAATTGGCTTAATTTCGTACGTAAGATCCAAAAATGGAAGAAAATCATAGCGATCGTATAACGAATTTATTTTTATTGCTTTTGAATAATCAAAAACTTAAAACTCCCACATATTATAACATTCTAAGTCAAAGCATTCTCCATAAACCCTTAATACAAGCTCGTTGTGATGCACACTATATAAGCCTTCGCCAATTTAAGCACAACTCCTGTTCAAAAGTTACTTTTGAACAGTTATATTTTAAACTCTATAGCGTACAAAAAGTGTCAATTAGAAATGGACTACCTGTTTGAAAGGTAATTATATGGAAATCAGATATTGAATGAGAGTTATTTTGAATAAGTTCGAAATCGGTGGTGGCCAAACATATTTTAATTAATCTAAATATCAATATGAGACAAAGATAAAGATAAATTCGGCACAAAAATACGAAGGCAAGTACTAAACCTAAAATCTTGTTTCTCCTAAGGCCAAAGTTGCCTTGAGATAGCCGCACTGTTTTAATATTAATAAATCACGCATATGTATATTTAAGAATATTCAATTAATATCACCTCTGACAATATCACACGCAAATGACAGAGCGTATAGAGGAAGTTATATAGGATCTCCTACACATATCGAGACCTTCAATTATTAAATTCCTAAGATTGCTTTTCTGACCAGAACCTAAGTACACCTTATGGGCAAAGTTAGTTGGTTCTATTAGTTGTATTGCTTAACTAAAACAGAAATTCAATAACTGTCGCGCTTTTTAAGAATAACGCCCTTTCGCCTCCTTCACGTAATCTTAAGTCTCAAGTACCGATAATTCGCTATGCTCGACCAGCATACTTCAAGGCTATAAAATAATATATGTTAATGTAAAAGACAATGTACACGATATTATAAATAAGGCTCTACTTAAACATACCATAAACTCTATAATTGATTGATTGCTACAATAACGCCAGGTCGGACTAGTTATTTTCATTTTGCGGCTGTTACCAACGTATCATAACTGATACCCAAATATACATAGTTAGTTAGTAATACGGCTTTGTAACAAATCATGATTTTGAGATAAGTTAATTAACCATTGATTGAGTGTTTTTATTTGAGTTACTTGAATTTTCCCATAACGAGTAGTTATTTGCAGTATCGCTAGCCTTCGTTTATATTTTCTTAACGTATTTTTATTATTGCATAACGCGTTCATCATAGATGACGGGTAAATATTTGGGGTATTTCTTTAGGCAAATAAACTTTTTTTTTCTGCTAGGTAACCAAGTAAAGTTAATCGCTTTTTTTACTTCATAGTCGTTATTGACAGGCATAAGCCGAGAGTACCGGGGTACCACGATTATTAGTATTTACGTTTATATTTTACTTGCAGTTAAGTCCTACGGACATTCCAATTCATTAGTGTTTTCATTTTTATAAACGGTCATTTCTGCTTTTGATAAAAAACCGATTCTGTGTTTGTCTATCTACCTGTTTTATTTGATGAGCTTTTTGTATCAGTGTTCCAAAGGGAAGTAATAAGTAATTGATTTATATTATTTGAGCTCAATCATTGAAACGTTCTGGAATTACCGAGTTTACTTTCACTGCTATTGTTTATCATTGCCTTGGATTTTCATTAATATTTGAGTATTTGCTTTATTTTTCTATTGTTAATACTGATAAATTTCTGGCATTTAAATATGATCTAATTTTCTAACTCATGTTTTGTTACTTTCTTTTGTCGTGAATCTTAAGCTAAAACGAGTTCCGTTTTTAAACTTTGGGGTATTTCTTGCTTGTTCCATCTACAAGCTTGTGGCGTTTTAAATAAATATACCCACCTCTACTCTCTGTCATTTGAGCTTGGTCCTAATTTGTACGCTTCGACGACAACCCGTTTTAGCTTACGTATCGACACACGTAAATTCATTCAGTCTTAATTTTAAATTCTCAACTTGTATATTTTTCTTTTAATTTGAAATTATTCACTCTCAGTTCCTTCTAAGCTGGAGTGAAGGTTTTGCGCCTATTAGAGGGACAGAAAAAGCGTAACAGCATCGATAAGCTTGGAGAGGCATTCCATTACGGCTGCAACTCATGATGAATTTTTAAGAAGTGTTAGCAGGTATTTCGTTTTTATCAATACCATCCTTGTGTAGTCTGAAGACCTCTTTCCGTATCCGAGCCATGAAGCAAATGAGAAAATGGACTGACATTCATTCAATTGTTCAAGTCAGGATTATAAAAGCATATTGATGTGTAAATAAATGTGTTACTCTCTGAAATATAGACGGACCTGATATAAAACTTAAGAGGTATCGTTGTAGAGAAAGTTAAATTGACCATCAAATCAGGTAGCATTTAACGTCTATTACCATTTGAGTTTTTAGAGGTTTGGCCTACCCTTTAAATTAGCGTGCAATAGTAGTACACTTTAGCTAAGAGCAAAAGAATGATTAATTGGGGTTTTAGAATTTTAAAATAAGTCATTTTACTAGGAGCAGTTAAGGGTTATGCATTATTTGCTGCGTAGAGAATAGGGATGAATTACTGGCATTGTTAGTAGCTCTCAAAAGTACATAAGTTTATTTCTCTGTATATTAATTTTCGTGTTTTTGACGAGTTATTAGGGGCAAAGAGTTTATAAATATGCATAGGTATGATTCCTTCCAATAGTAGTTGAAGAATTTAAGACTAATATTAATAGAATTTGATGTATGGAAAGCATTATTTTCCCACGCCATTACTAAGTAAATCTCTAGAAGAAGCATGAGAAGAATGCGAAGATAACATATAAGAATAGGTCTATTGTTTTGCATGAGGTACATAATGCTATTGTTAAAAAACAAATTAATATTATCGCAGAAGCAAAATACATTCTTTTTCGAAAACAGGATCTTGAGCCACATTACTGTGTTTCCTTTACCACAATCGATGAAATTGTATTAGATATTAATTTAGAGATGCGAAATAAGTAACGCCGTCATTTTTTAATTCAACAATAAGAATATTTTTCTGCGTTTTTGAGTCCTCTATAAGTCTTAGACATTCCATGTGGCTTAAAGAATTATATTAGTTTAAGGTCATCATACTTGTTCTTGCTGTTCAAAAGGGCTAAAATTCAAAGGGGCTAAAATTATGATATGAAAAGAAATTCATGTTGTCAATAAAATAAAGAATTTCCGCAGAAGAAAATTGTGGATATGCACTAGTGATCTTGAATAGAAACTTCTTTCTTTTTCTAAGATTTCGGCAGTAAAAAGTTAAGACTGGCATTTTCTACAAGAGCTAAGTCTGCAAGATGCAAAGCTGCAAAATCTATCTCTTCTTATGTTTTTGTCGTTATGAATTTATATAAAAAAATCATTAGATTTGTGACTTTAGTATCTTTTCATTCCAATTAAAACGGTTTTGATTAGTTTTGTTTATCATTCTATTTGAGCATAAAAATTATTATTATGAATAATCGTATGTTCGCGCGATTTACATGATTCACGTGTATACGATTTTTATATTTTGCGCCGTCTAGGAGCTGCAAAAATGTTATATACAAAAAGTGCAGGTGTTTTCCCATATTCTCTTTAGCCTTCTTGCACCCAGTATTGAGTATAGTCTATCACTCGATCAGTGGCGCCCCTGCAAGCATGTCTTCTGATATTTTCGCAAAAAAAGTAGTACGCCACTGACATTTTTCCATGAGAAAGCCTGGTCAATTCTACAAAGAAATCTCCATGGCTGTGTATCGCGAGAGATCCTGTTAACTGCATATCATTCTCTTTGCCATAGCATAATATCATATGGCATAATAGCTTGGGGAGGGACAGCGGACTCGCCTCGTGTCTTTGGACTTCAAAGAAAGGCGGTAAGGATTCTGCAAGGTTTGGGTTTTCGGGAAGATTGTAGGAGTGCATTTAGAGAACTTAATATTCTGACAGTACCTGCACAGTATAACTTTGAAAACCTTATTTAAATTAAACAGACCATGTGTGACTATACAGGGTGCTACAAATTCGAGTGCATGCATGGGGATCTCGGGAACCGTAAGAGATATGAAGTCGGTTATATTAAGGCAAAGTTGCGCAATTTGATGCCCAACAAGATGCAGTTTTGAAATTAAAAAATTCCGAATAGTTGCGGAGATATTCGTAAAAAAACGAAAAGCAGCTATTTTATTTTTATTTTTTCCTGACTTTATATGAAGAGATAATATAAAATAAATTTAACATTGTCATTGCCACCTTTTGCTCTTTATAAAATGGCAGTGTCAAATTTTAAATCTGACGTTTCGTGTCCGGGCCCCCATCATTTATTTCATTTTTTTAAATACGGACCTGGATTTTTTATTTAATTTTTTAGAAGCCTTTGGTCTCCCAAAACCAACGATGTATCACACTTATCAATATATCAACAAATCTAGATTTTCCCCATAAGAGATAATGTGTTAGACAGAGACGGGACGATCTTTTCTGACCCGATTTCACTTATGAGAATATTTGTTACCGCTATTTCCCAAAATCAACGATGTATCACACTTGTCCAATAGCGGTAACAAAAATATTCTCATTAGTGAAATCGGGTCAGAAAAGATCGCCCCGTCTCTGTCTAACACATTATCTCTTATGGAAAAAATCTAGATTTGTTGATATATTGATAAGTGTGATACATCGTTGGTTTTGGGAGACCAATGGCTTCTAAAAAATGAAATAAAAAATACAGGTCCGTATTTAAAAAAATGAAGTTGATGATGGGGGCCCGGACACGAAACGTCAGATTTAAAATCTGACAATGCCATTTTATAAAGGGCAAAAAGTGGCAATGATAATGTTAAATTTATTTTATATTATCTCTTCAAATAAAGTCAGGAAAAAATAAAAATAAAATAGCTGCTTTTCGTCTTTTTACGAATATCTCCGGAACTATTCGGAATTTTTCAAATTTCAAAACTGCATCTTGTTGGGCATCAAATTGCGCAACTTTGCCTTAATTTAACCGACTTCGTATCTCTTACGGTTCCCGAGATCCCCATGCATGCACTCGAATTTGTAGCACCCTGTATATCACCTAAAAATCTGCATGAATACAATACCAGACAAAGAGATAATCTAGTAGTTGCTTTCTGTAGGTTGCAAAAGTGTCAAAGAAAGCCTGATTTTATTGGTCTTAAATTCTATAATGTATTACCTGACCAACTGATGGCTTTTCCCCTAAAAACATTTAGGGGAGAGGTCAGGAAGCTGCTAATTGAGAATGCATTTTGCAATACCAGTGAATTTTTTTATTTTTTTAAAGCTACCTAGGTAAGCTTTTTATTATCTTTTGTTTTGTTTATGAGTATATAAGTACCATTTTAACCAAGTCTTTTATCTGTATTCTATGTTTTTTGTTTGACTGGTATGTTTTGTCGTGTACTTTCAAAATTGACTATTTTATATTTTAGGGCTCTTTAATTTTTCTTTTTATTTAATGCATATATTAATGGTCCTTAAGCTTAGTTAGGTGGTTGATCTTAAGTACAAAGAGATTTGACTTGTGAAAATACATATGTATGCTATCATTAATAAACATTGAAATTGAAAAATTTAAATTGAAATTGAAATTAAAGAAAAGCACTAAAAAGGGCAAAAACACATCGGAACAGATGAAAAATAATAAGGTAAGTTGAAACGATCCTAAATTAACCGAATTTTGGCGACTAACTAAAATTAACTAAAAACATTAAAATTGGTTATAACGTATTGAAAGCGGTTCAAATGACTAAAATAAATTAAAAGTAGCTAACACTAATCGAAAGCTGATTGAATGACTAACCAAAACTAATCACAAGTAACCAAAATGGGCTAAAACGTATCGGAATAGGTTGCGAAAATTAAAGTAAGTTAAAACTAATCAAAACAAACCGAATTTTGGCGCCTTACCAAAACTAATCGAAAAGATTAAATTTGATTCTAACGTATAGCAGTGGGTTAGAGTCTAAAATAAATTGGAACTACCTGAAACTAACCGAAAAATGATTGAACGACTAACCAAAGGTATCTAAAAATATCCAAAAGCACCGAAACGGGCTAAAACGAATCGGAACAGGTTAAAAATATTACAGTAACGTTAGGGCTAATTACATATTAATTGATTTTCCTATCTAAAAGGGGGGGTAATTTTTTAGGTCTTTATATCTGCACCTTTATTTATTTATTTATTTTTTAATTATGATAATGTATAATATTAATGTTATAAATGCATTTCTTTAATTATTATATATATTATAAAGACTCGTGTTTGTATTTTTACTCGTTTAAACTCTGCCTGTAAAAACTATTTGAATTACAACACAAATCACATTTTTGCTTTTTTATTCATCATTTTCAATATCTCCCCGGTTGCATCTTTGCGAAGGACTGTGAATTTTTTTGTAAAGGAGCGATATAATAACATCTCACTAAAATATGTTGCTTTAGATCCTATTAATATATAACAAAATTGAAAATAACACCAATTACTTTTGGAGAAATTAAAAAAATACTGATTTAAAGAAAATCAACACTCTATAAATAAAGATTTAAAGCGTTGCGGATATATGTTCTTATAAACTTTTCTTCATAAAATGTAGGTCGTTTTCAGATCACCACAAGAAAATTGGGTTTTTCGGTAAAATTTCAAAAGTTTTACAACATTATGTACAATTTATCAGGTGAATCGAAAATAAATTTCTACACATCAATTTTTTTTTGTAAAAATGGAGCGCTATAATAACTTATCTCGCTAAAGTATATTGTTTTATATCCTATTAATACATACCAAAATTGTAAATAATACCAAAATTAATTTCGGAGATATTAAAAAATAATGATTTAAAAAATCAACACACAGTAAGTATACAGGGTGTCCCGACATTAGTGTAAAATATTTTAACAGCGTATTCTACATGTAAAATAGACTTTAGTTTGCTTAATAAACATATGTCGAAAAATGCATGCTAACAGAGTTACAGCCCTTAACAGATTTACTCCTGCAGATGGTTTTTAATCCATATTTCGGAAACGGTTACAGCTATGCCTTTGAAATTTTGGTATTCGGGTAATTTTAGCATGCGGATTGTGTTTCTTAAATTAAAAAATTAAAATTTTAGTCAGATGCGTAACATTTGGTGTGGTAAACACAAATAAACTGTCATAACATTTTTGTGGGTACACTTTTAAACTTATTTCTTATAAAATCTGAAAATCTGGATTTTTCTACGTCAAAAAGGTACTCTTGATTTGTATCGCTATCGCTTGCGAGACTGCATGTCAGACACCAGTAGAAATAAACGAATTTTGACACAATGTATGAAAATAATTTGCAATTCTAATTTTTTTTGCTAGAACCGGACCTAATAATCGTTTTTTTCTCTGTTTTTATTAAACATGGAACGTTTTTCAAGTCGGGAGCTTGCCGATATGCATTTTGTTTATAGGTATTGCAACGGAAATTCGACAGCAGCAGTGCGCGAATATCGTAGACGGTTTCCGCAGCGACGAGTGCCATCTTTTCGTGTATTTCCAAGAGTACATCGTAATTTGGTAGAGCATGGAACATTTCAACATCTTTTGGGACAAGGCCGTCCCTTAGTAGAGTATGACTATGAAAACGCTTTAAATTACATTGAAGAAAATCCTCATATTGGACTCAGACCACTTTCCACAATCACTAACATACCAAAAT